>QVNW01000268.1:0-37557 GCA_014825475.1 Pseudomyrmex flavicornis
TTAAATAATATCGTACGTAGACAGTTTTCGAGGACTCGTCTCTATAATTTAGAGTTTATGCAACAAAATTCAGGTTGCCGTTGGATATTTAAAATTATGGAGAGCTTTTCCCACGGAGTTTTCAGAAATTTCAGAAATTTGTTTTGTACAGTTGGATAAATTTGCGACAATAAATGAAAAAAAAAAAAACAATCTGTTGCAATGAATACTTTTAGAGTGAAGTATTTGCGCACATGGAACTATCAAAAATTATATTTTGCGTTCTTGACTACGGACAAAATTGGCAAAAAATGACGTTTTTTAAAATTCGTCCGACGCGTTCAAATTGCCGAAGTTATTGTAGCGTAAAGCCTACGACCTTTCTTTATTATATGCTATGCACCAATTTCGATCAATGCTTTATGCGTTCTTTTTTTTTTCATCGATAACAAAATTTGGCTTGATGCTCGAAATGTCATCATCTTGTCTACGCACATTGATATATAAAACTCGTTCGTATTTTCTTAAACAAATTGACTGTTACTAAAACAATGTGTACACAGTTTGGACTATTATTGGAAATTTTCTTTGAAAGAATATTACACTTTCACATAGTGTTAAATCGGATCGCGTTGCACTTGGTATAACATTGATTCTCAAAGAAGTAATTGTTTCAACGTCGCTGAGAACGTCCGACGCGTCACAAACGAGTCATCTGGGATATCTCGCAGTCGAAGGCCGATCGTAAAGACAAGGAGAGCGATATTGAGTTCGCCGGTGCTTACTCGCACCTTTTGCACGCTATCGTGTTTTTGTGTCTCGTGCGGATACAAAGAGTATTATGCAACGCAATTCGCACAGGATGGTCGCCGATTGCACAATCGTTCGACAAGAGTGTCAGGGACCAAGCCGCGTTTCCACTAAGTTTATTGCTCGTCGTCTCAGATCGTTTCAACAAATTGAAAGATAAGCGTAAACCTTTAAAAATAATTTTTGTCGATACTTTAAAAATAATTTTTGTCGTATACTTACGAGTCAATTTGATCTCGTGAGTAAAACATATTCTTAGACGCTGGCATGTTATTTCACTTCGTATATTAAACGGATATGTTTCTAATTTCATCAGCAAGTTTTAATTCTATCGAGCAATAAGTAAGAGCAGCTCGCAATGGAGAACTAACACTAATTGGATACTGCAAACGTTAATTGGATACTAATTGAGTTCAATATAGATTGTAATTTTCCAAGTTATAGTGTGTACATTGTTGAAATAGATATCTTTTCACTCTATGCAACTTGTGTGAGAGAAAAAAGAACGATGTGTTTAAAAACTTTCAAAAATTAACTAGCTAAAAAGACCAGTTATTAGCGAAATCATTTAGAAAGTTGTATTTTAAATAAAAAATCAAGTTTTGACGTGATCAAAAACTTTTTGGAACAAATCACAATTCACGGCACGAACGACTATACGTCGGTTTTCGATCGAGTAAAGGAGCCGATGAGCCAAGTAATGCGAATTAGTTTAATCGGCTCTCCATGCGATCGATTCGACGATCCTTCATCCGCCTTGCACGTCTCAACGCTCACTTGCAGAATTGCCCCTTACATTCTCTCGACCTAAGGGCACGTCGAAGTAATTATGATGTTAATAACTTATTAATCCCCGACGGTGTGCTATCTTTAAGCTATCGGCGATATAGAATTACTTTGTTTAATTATATGCGACTATATCATTCTGTTGTTCTGCAAACATTATTTCTCGTATCATCAAAACCGCGTTTTATCACAACCAGCGTGACGAAAACAATAGAAAGTGTTCATATTCGTAGTGACAATGTAATAACACACGCGCTTTCTTTTCAGACTTATTAAGATTTCAAAACTTTTCCAAAATAATTTTTTACTTTGTTTCTTTTTTTTACGTACGAACTACTTTTTCGCAAGAAAATAGTATGCTCGATACATATCTTCTTCTCACACAACATTCCATATAGAGATTACTTACGACATGAGCGTTGATTCGACTATATGAAAAAGCATCTTTTTTTTTGTCCGAACTTTTGCGGAAATGTCGAACAACAGATACGTAACATCCATTTTTCTGTTGTAGATTTATCCAAGTTTAAAGGAGGAAGGCTCGGTCTTGGGAGGCGCCACGCAGCGAGTTACGAGGTACGCCGTTTTTCCTCTTGTTCTTGAAACTTTATTCGCGCATACTTTTCTCGATTACAAGTCGCAAACGAGCAGCACGCACGCGCGCGCAAAGTTTATCGGCTACCGTGTATAACAAGCTCTCGGCGTCGCTTTTAAGAGTCACGTCGCCGGTAATTTCGCTCACGGTTATTGCCAAGAGCGCACATCATCGTTGCTGTTAATTGCGCGGGAACGTGGCTCGGAGATAATCACTTAGGGGCGGCTGGGGAATACAATCCATGCGACCATATTAATTCAGAGAAGAGAGACCTCCTCAACTGATAGAAAGCGACGGAGTTGCCTTTTCGTGACCTGGAGAAAATTTTATTATACTGTTAATGTGATTAATGCCGTCATATGTATGTTTTCTAGATAATATTTATACACAGAAAAAATACACAGTATAAAGAAATTTATGAAAGAAATTTCGAATTTGAATCGGACAATTTTTAATGACATATTGGTTTACTGGACGCGCCATACATACATATCCACTTTTCATCAATCCAAACAAATTCGTGTGTATAGTTTGCGAAATGCTTGCGGTAGGAAATTATTTTCCTGACCATAATTGAGACGAGGTATTATAATCACAAGTAGTCGGTGAAAATTATCCTGTTATTCACACAAATGAGTGATGTTATTTCTAATATACGCGTCAGAGAGATACGCAATTGCGATTGTGATCTTCTCTTGTTCGCGCAATAAATCACGATAGCCCACATAAAGAGGAAAGAACGCAATTTCCTGATATGACGGCCAACACCTTCCAAGTGAAACTTAAACAACCGAAAGTATACCCGTCATCGTCGAAGGTGAACCTAGCTTGACAATGAATCGAGAAGTGACGAAGCGCGGACTCAATCCATAAATGGTCAGGCTCTCAGTAAGAGAATAGCGAACGCGTCGCGATTTTTGCTTTGGTCTCTCGCCGAAATCAAGTCGTTGATGTGACATTCAGTTCTGGGTTTATTGATGGTAAGAAAAAATTATCTAGCAGAATTTATAAATATCTATCGGAGAAAATAATCTTATGATATCAAACAAAAATAATGTTTCGATCAGAGATGGTTAATTTAATGTTTATATATTATATTAACAAATGAGAAATGTAACACGTTAAATGTGCAACGCGTTGAGCAAGCAGAACAGTGGTCTCTTGGTTCTCTCATTATCGTGAAAAAGGATCAACGGTCATATGACAGGTTATTCCATATTCAGACAGCTTTTAGACCGTGTGACAGTGAATCCACACGACGATGATCGAGCGTGGGTCGAAGTTTTGGCTTGTTCTCGTCCTACGCCTCGTTCCAACAAGATTCCTTTTTAGAATCAGTAGAACGTCTGCAGGTGCAAAAATTCAAAAATTGATTGAAGCAAAACTTAAGTTTTAAAATTGTTGATTTTGTTATATTTTATATCTTACATATTCAGAAAAGCAATTAAAAAATTCTCAATTTTATCATTAAATAAAAATAAACACAATAAAGTGTTTAAATTAAAAGTTTATAGAAAAAATGTACAATCACGCAAGTCCCGTCTTGAGAAAATAAACTTTTGCATTATCACAGAACGCGAGTTTATTCGTGATCGTTATAAAAACGCGGCAATATTTTAAATTCACTCTGATAAATCAGAGTTATTACACGTTGCTTTCACATTAATGTCTGTAGCTAAAAACATGTAATTTTACAACCTGTAATACGTTATGCATATCTTATGAGAACTGCGGAGTTCTACTTTAGGCAATTTTACAAGAACTCTAAAGTATTACTCAATTATCGGTATTCTTCGTAGAAATCTACTTTCTCTCTTCGATCTTTTTTTTCTAATGACCGCACACGGCGTTTTTTTTTTTTGACCGACCACGCGCCATTTCAATTAGATTTTTTATCGTATCAGGAACGATTAAATCGATCGATAAGTTTATCGCGGTAGTAACGATCAAGTGACTGGCTCGTCATAAAACACATATACACACGTACGAGTTAATATCTTTAATTTATTGTTGCCAAATGTATCTTGTAATTACACAAACATTCCTATTATATCACGTTACTATCTACATACAGTATCTACAATATAGTAAATAGTTATACTAACATAAGTGCTTAATAAAAGCTTGCAATTGTCTGATTAAAGATCTGCAGACAATTGTTCAAAACTGTAGTTAAATACATAGAAATATTTTTTTACAGTTATGAATGAATAAATTTTTCATTACATGGGAATATTAAAAATGATGTAACCGAAGATGTTCAGTGAAAAAAGATTCTTCGAGCTTACATAGTAATAATATTAATGGTCAGTTTCTGTGCAAGTTATCGACGGTAAAGGTTCATTTTGCCGATAAAATTTACTAATTATACGGCCCGCGTAATGAGCGAAACGAGAATATGTTGCGAAATTACGGGCTCGGTAATTTTATAATAGTTCAGCAACTGTGGTAAGATATTCTTCATAGCGCACCGTTAGACTGCCTGAACATTGACCTTTTGTTTATCATCGGATCGTAATTAACGGCACAGATAGCACTGTTTATTTTCACATTAGAGCTGACGCAGGCAACATTAAGAGACGAAATGCCGCGTAATTTAGCACAATAGTACTTTATCGTTAATCATTCCTACAATTATCGACGAGAAACTGCAGAAAGTTTTAATTTACTGTGAATAGATCGCATCGATCATTCAACTTATCGCGCAAACATTGAATATTAGTAATTTTCTACATTGCAAGACTTTTTTACTTTAGTGAAACGTATTTTACAAAATGCATACCGAAGATCAATAAACAATGTATGCTCGTTAAAAAAACTACATAGCTTAAAGTACGTATTTTGAAAAAAATACGACGCAATAAAGAAACAGAGAAAGAGAAAGATTTAACAATTATTATTACTTAAAATTCTTTTTGATTTTTATGTTACAATCTTAAAAAAAAGAAACGTAAATTAATGGGCAATTAAGCGTTTCAAGCAAAAAATTGGCGAATGTTGAAAATAGCTGATTAAAGTAATATATAATAACATCACGTTCATGTAACGTTAAAAACATGCAGATTTTATGAATCCGCCCTGGTAAAATTCGTGCGCAGCAAAAATATGCTTATAATAATCCACTCGTGGCATGAATTGCTTCGACAATGTGAATTTTAATTCACTTGAGCTCGCAAGAGGGACAAGGACGAGGATTTCGCGTAAATTATTCGCGTACGCCGAAGCATAAATTACGATGCATCGGCTCGCATGTATGTGCACGGGTTAACATAGTAAATAAACTCGCGCGCGTCATATGTTGTTACGCGGCGCTTCGTTAGTGTGCACCGAGCAATCACGTCCACATTTTGATATCCATTAAGTGAAGAGAATAGAATTGTTTATTCGGTTGTTCTACTTTTCGTTTTTACGCTATTATAATACAAGCTCAAGAATTTAAAGATATTAATATGATTTCCTTTCTTTCCGCGTTGATGTTAGCTCGATACAAGTTAAATCGCGGCAAAAGAAGCTCAGGAGAGATCAATTTCTCCTTTTTCTGGGGAAATTTCTTCTTTTTCTGCAAATATTTTCAAATCGTTCGCGTGCACCAAAGTATTCCGGCACGAAGTTGAAAAGTACCTTCGTGTGCGAGAAGAAGAAGGTTTGTATAAGTGAAATTCCAGTAATGTCTCGTGTCCCGAAAGAGTTATAGCTCGAAGGACGCGAAGAAACACGGAATGCATTTGCGATAAACATACGAAGCTGCACGCCGCGTACATCGCGATCTCAAGATTATTTCGGCACATCGCACTGCGATGCGGTTCTGACGGACACAAATTGTTTCCTGGCACAAGATTAACAAAGTCAATATCTTACTTTACTTTCCACGCATACAATGCAACATAAAGTACATTCGCTGACAAGCACTTCCTCCTAATTGTTTTTTTTTTTTTATTTTTTTTTTTTATATACTGCTCTATCATTAAGAAGAAGTGATCAACGACGTTCTTGATCAATGACATACATATATCATGATGGATTTCCATGAACTTGATGACACTTCGCAAGTGATCGATTACACCGTATCAGGTTCGATATCGTTCTTGGTGGTGTTATGTATTTATATTCGCGCTCCGACGATATAGCGCATCGTCGATGCATTTGCATCATGCGAGAGAAGCAGGCTCACTTAATCTTTTTCTGCATACAGTTCTGAAATAGGATATGCCGGCTCACCACCGAAGGAGGCACTCACAAGAGGACGCAGCATAGACTCCGTGGACAGACCTTTTCATCCCAGTGACTGGGTGGACGTTAATCTGGAAGTGCCTAGCCCGCCAAGAGCAAGCTCGACTCTCACCAATTCGATCGTCGACATTAGTCTGTACCGCGCCGCTACACCCACGTCCAGCTGTAAGTTCATAATTTATTGTCAGATAGTGCAGGTGGATTGTTAGAATACAAGCGAAGAGTGTGTGACGCGAAACAAAACGCAATTACGATGGAGCATAAAATGTATTAACGATGAAAAATATTTTTTCAAACTTCTTATCTAATACTTTGTTTGTACGCAAAAACAATAAATTTTATACAATTGATAAATTACGGCTTCGTGAAATGCTAACGAAATAAATACGGTCATGAAAGCTTGTTTGTGAGTTTTTTTCGCAATATTTTAAAATTAGTTAGGGGAGTGTACGGGGTCTATCATATATGAGATGCAAACCAAGCATCCTATATGAATTATATATATATACGCGCGCGTATTTCCGCACAATATCTTGGAATCGGCTTTCATGACCGTATTTATTTCGTTAGTAAATTTTATACTTCAAATACGCATAGCGTAAAGAGTGCATGTTAACTATTTGTTCGAATAAATAAATGTTTGTCGTCGCTGCAGGTTCCAATCTAAAGAATATCACTCCGGTACCACCTCCGAGACGAAAAAAGAGAAACAGGGGCAGACCTTTACCGCCGAAACCGGACGAGATTCATGAGAACGTAACCGACAATTTAAGACGCGACGAAGAACCGTTATGTTCGTTGGCCAAGTCACTAAGGACGAGTAGCGATGATGATCCGGACAATAACGTTGAGATGCGGAGAACGGGAAAAGAAGATCCAAAGCATGAAGGGCGAAGAACGAAAGAGATATACGAGCATAAAGTAAATTTATTTATCATAAATTAACACATTTTCTTCTCTTTTTTAAATATTCTATGTCAAAATTATTGATTGATTATAATTTATTCTTGCACACATAATTTAATTTACATATTGGAATATATAAGAAGCATAGTTTTGCAGTATGCTAGAAACTATGCTAATTTTTGAAAGTCTATCTATTCGACTTTGATGTATAACGAAAGAAATGACTTCCCTCGGCGCAGGTTAACGGCACCGGAAGGATAATATCCAGCGACGTGGTTTCCGGCAAGAGGATGTCCGACAAGAAAACTTGGAAGAGTTCGGAGCCGAGCCAGCATCACAGGAAAGTTCTCGAGAACGAGGAATACGAGAGATTCGCCTGGAGCCAGTCGATCAAGGACTCTTCGACTCCTAATCGCCAGGACAGACGGAAGTCGAAGGAGCTCGAGAAGCGGATCAGGGATTCTTCGAGAGACGATGAAAGACCGGAAACAAATACAAGGACGAAGAACTACAGCACTGTTAGCCTGCCGAATTACGATGAGTTGGACGTACCTAGGGATTCGGCGAAAGACGAAAAGAGTGCGAGGGGAAAAATGAAGCCGAAGCGACCAGTCAGAAGCAGCACTGGCTCGCTTCCGACCGAATCCTTCCTCTCACCTTTCTCCGAGGTTTGGTATAATAATATTCTGTCACATTTTATTTCATCAATCAAAACAAATCAATCGCAGTGATTTTACAATAACAAGGTACAAAAAATATGGAAAGAAAATATTCTAATAGCGTATAAACATTTTTTCAATTTTTATCAAATTTAAAAAAGAAATTGTTTAATTTTTGTTATATTGTCGCAAGGTAAATTCTAAAAATACAGGAAAATAAACTCATTGAACTTTTATTTAAATATATATATATATATATATGTATATATTTAATTCCTGATGTATATATATCATCAGGAAGTAGAATTAAGATGATGATTGACACTCTTATATCATTTTTGATTAAAGAAAACCAGTATTCACCTGGAAGACTATATTCCGCGACGTGGCAGCATAGAGCACTTGTCGCCGTATCAGGTGCTGGGGAGGCTGAGTTCCAGTGAGAATGAGGTAACCGACGGCGGATTCATGAAGTACGATCCGAGTAAATTGGAGGATTGGGACCTCAGCGACATCAGTAATTGCGACTCGAACCAGCGCTTCTCTGCTGAGGTACGTTTACAACACGAGCCGTGTGAAAATCGATATTAACCTTTTACACCGTGCTATTTTTCTGACAAAAAAACAGCTTGTAAGAGAAATGTGAAATTTTCACTTTCCCAGAACAAAGTGAGTTTTATAAAACTTAGCAGTTTTAAAATGAAAGAATTATTTTATGATTTTTATGAATCAATTAATTTATGAGTCAATTACATGTAACAAAATTAATTTGTATATTTTTCAAACATTTTGAACTTCAGAATTTAACACGAATCCGTAACAACGAATCCGCGCAAAAAAAGTTTTCTGATGGTGTGGACGTTGTTGATTATTCACAAAATATCGAAACCGGAGAAGCTGAAACGGTCGAGGTCGAAATCTCGTGCGTTCGTCGAGATATGACTTCGCCATTGCAAAAACCCGAATCTTTCGGCAAGGCACCGTCTCCGATGCTCGAATGCAATAAAGAATCGAAATGTCTTGACGATTGGTTCACAAATCAGAACAGGTATTGAGATTAATATACGTATATATGAAATATATTGTCAAATATTAGTATATCTTTCAAAATACGTGACATATATATAAAATAAATAAATTTATTACATTGTTAAGGTACTTCGATCCTCCCAAGATGTTAGAGATCTGTCAATCACCTGTTTGCGAGCTAGCGACGTCGCCAACTCGTAGAGAACCATTTTTTTTAAATGAGGAACTTCATCGATCGGCTTTAGGTAAATATTTAATATATAATACAACAACACAGTTTATAATTCTCTTTCTCTTTCTCTTGAGAGACTTAATTAATAAATTAATGCTATAATTTATTTTGTCGCTTTGTCATAAAAATCAAATGTTAAACTTAATTATAATACAGTTTCAATATTATTCATAGTCTGTTGTAACATCTTCGACTATAAATTCTCTTAACTTGAAATCCCATCGTGATCTTACATCATCTCAAAGTTCCATAAAACCCGAAGGAAACGGCTCGAAACGAATCTCAATCCGCGGAAGAAGTGACAATGAGTGAAATTCCTCTCTTTATTTACAAGAAATCGTTGGCTATGTAAACCGAATATATGTCCGACCGCAACCACACCACGCATCTCCTTTCTCATCTCCTCTCCTCGTCCTTCTTCTCTATCGTACTTATCCGCTCTTGGATTCTATCCCAAACGGTTCGGGTAATCGTCTGGATTGTAGAAGGTACCCAACTATTCGCGTACGTGACTAGTTAAACCGCGGACGTTCCATTTGGCAGATACGATCGGAGGGTCCTGCAGGAACGGCACTGTCGTCCGAGAATCCGATCGATTCGACCAATCGAGGCTGATCTTCGGCCGTAGCCTGTCGAACGAAAGCGAGCCATACGACGATCCGTACGAGTCCAAGGAGCTACGCGCACATTCCGACATAACGAACAAGTTAATCAGAACAATATCAGAGGAGTCGCTGCCGCAAGAGATGCTCGAGGGAGTAGACGAGGAGATCGTCGATTTCTTTGACGAGAAGTTGGCCAAGGACGCGACTAACAGATTAAAAAAGGATTGCCAGGATCAGCGGACAAAGACGCCACCGCCAAGTCCGGAGCCAAAGATCAAAGCCCAGATTCTTGACAACGATCATTCGACTCTGTTGAAAATGTTGAATGACGAGGCTGCCGATGAAAGCAACCTTAGCTCAATGACGCCAAGTCTCACCGAGCTCGAGGCGGCGCTTTCGGATATGCTGGAGAAGGAGGATCATCCCGAAACCGCGAAACAAAACGATACGGACGGAGGGCAGTGCAAACAAAACCCTGTGGCGGAGAAACTGCTCGAACCGAAGATTGTACCCGTGGAAAAGCAGAAATCAGTCGACGAAAGTGAGACGGATCAACATCGCTCAGCGAGCGATGACATTCTAGTCGATGGAATATGTGAACCGAAGACAGAACAGTTGTCGGTATCTCTCGAGCAGATCCTCGGAGATTCGAAATCGACACCGAAGAAGCGGAAAGTGTCCTTCTGCGCTTGGGAAGAGAAAGTCATGATGGAGGTGGAGAACGGCGATGTGTTGGAAACGTCTGAGAATATAGGCAAAGCGACAAATACTGATAACAAATCTGTCGTTCAATCGAAACCAGGATCGAGCGCTGATTTGTTTGAGAACATCGGGACTAATACGAAGGGCAGCGAAGTATCCATCAGAGAAACGTCCGAAAACAAATCGCTTCAAAATTTCGAGAACACAGCAGAGAATTCGGAGCAAATTCCTACGCCGCCACGAAGAAAGAACAAAAGTTCCGGTGTTATAAAAGAGTCGATCAGGATAGAAAATTATCCTGACGATCCTGACCTTCGTCCAAATGACAGACTCATTTAACACTTATTCGACCGGCTCGAAATGCCGAGCCGCCACGTGCAAATAATCGGCTCGGTAGCCGTAAGCCGATTAAAAGGCTTCCGGTCGATAAGCGCCGCTAGCAAACTGTCTAACCGTTTTTAAGCGATCGGACGATTAAGTGTTAATAACTATAGATTGCGTGATCTCGTAATCTTTTTTCTTCTATTGTTATGTAACTACAAAATGTTTTGTGCCACATGGATCGTTACTATATGTTTAATTTGTAGTTGTTATAAGTTTATTAACAACATCGGTGTAAATCAATGTAAGAAAAAATTAAGAGTTTGACATAATAAAAGACATGCAATAACGGTGAAAGTAAATATGTTGTTGAAAAAAGAAACAGCAAACTCCATTCGATGGTATATAAAAATCGAACACAAAGATGTGAAGTTTTCTTCGCCGATGTTAAGCGTTTTTATTTTTTTCTCTTATGCTATGCGAGAAATCTGGGATTTGAAAAATATTTTCAATGTAGCGCAAAAGAAATCAAGTTCTTCCGTAGATTATGCGGAGAAGCAAATATTTTCCCATGCGAATATAACAGAAAGAACAAATAGCCAGATCTCCGCGTTGTATATTCGTGTTGAATATTTTTCTCGGATATTTTTCTATATGTGGTAGTTAGGTGCGTTCGAGTAATCTCGAAGAAGTGTCACAAAATATATTCTTCCCTTCTAGTAAACTTGTCTACCTCTTTAATTTTTCAATGAAATTCGTGCGCGTATCTAAATTATTCACAGAATCATGCATTTATTATTATTAATTATCAACATCCTTGTATCATTTTGTTGAAATTAATTTTTATCGTTATATTATTTTAAAAATTAACATTGTTCTCTTTTGTTATTTTTATAGATCTATTCTAGTTTTACCGATTTCTTATTTATCTTTCTTTATCAGAAACATGATGCTTATATCATTTTTATTATTAAAGTAATATTTTATTAACAAAATTATTATTGTTTATCAAATCACCGTTACACGTTGATATTCGATGTGTAAGTTGTCTGCCAGGTTTTAATCTCCATGGTTCGGTATACAACACATGATTCGCAAAAAAAGTTGCTAAGAGAGAACCAAGAAAATCGCAGAAAAACTGAAAGATGAAGTTTGTCATTACGGAAGAGCTTTGCGCGATATCTCCGGTCGCAACTTAATCTCGTTCACGTTTGAACGACCAAGTCCTTGTAACATATTGTACGTATAGCGAGCATCAACTACGCAATAAATTGTTTAATAATTTTTGTTGTATAGTCGAAACACACAATGCAGGCTTTAAAGTAAATAAATCATTTTATTCAATAGCTTTTATTTCTATTTCACATCATTACATTTCGAAGATTGAAAAAGAAAAAAACTCAAGTTCAAATGTTCAAATAACATAAATATTAATATCATACTTTTGTTTCTAACTCATGTCGATATATTTAATGGAGAAATATGTTGTAATAATAATGAAAATAAAATAAAGAAACTATTTTATAAGAGTAGACACACACATTCTTGTATCTATAATTAAATAATACTGTTACTAGAAAACTTTGAAGCTTCAGTATTATATTTTTATCGGTACTTCTTTTGTTTCTGTCGTTATTAACATTACCTTTCTGATACGATTGGTAACGACCGATAGTGTTCGAGCTTCTCTCAATATCAGGGAAACTCTATCTGCGGGGAAGATTGATTTTTCGTCTGCGTCATTATTTTATCGGTCAGCTGTCGAATCATGTTTAAAGCGTACCGTTTTCTTCTCTGCTACGAACAGGTATCCGCTTACTCATTAGCTTTTTAATTATCTCTGGTCGAGAGGCTCTCTATCATGGTGTGTTTAACGGACCGTCCTCTCTTAATCGTTTTAGGGGTTCGTTTTATTATAGTAAGAACGAGGAACTTTCAATCATAATACAGACAATGTACTTGCATAATGTATAGTCTTATAAATGTAAAACTATAGCTTTCACAATGTAACATCATCAATCACGAATCTACGTGAATGTTTAAAGTTAATTTTGTGAGAAAATGAATGCTCTACAATTTTTACAATGTATTTTACTCTACAATTACACATTGACGTATGTCTTTGTGAAAAATTTATATAAGAAGGAAAGCAAACGCGCGGAAACTGAAGATGTTTGATTATCGTTGATAACAACATGGCAAAAGTCGGACTGTGTTCTAATCCGTACTTTTAGGAATTCCCCGTCACGAGTTCCATGAGAGGTTCGAGAAGTTTAAAGCTTCCGAGAGACGACAAATCTGGGAAAATTGTGGCCCGATCGCTCTTCGTGTTCTTGGGTGTTCCTGATGTGGTTTGAAATTAGCACGAACGGATTATAAGACCTGGCTGCTCGTGACACTTCTATTAGTGACGCGGAAAGAAGACGAAGGAAAATTCATCTCTCTCTTTCTCTCTCTTGCTCCTCTTTTTCTTTCATCATAAAATCGGAACGCGTGCGCCCGCTTCCTCCTGACATGATGTATCTTGCAAGAACTTATTTTCGTTGCGCTTCACTCGATTCACGTTTCCCGGCGTAACGTTATACGCTGCCAACCGGGCACATTTTTGCATTAAGAATAAGTAAAAAATCAACAGGGATGAATAAAAAAGAATTTAAGAAATGATTTAACGTGATAAAAAAATCTTGCAAATAAATGTTTTTTATTCGCGTAATTATTGATAACCGACTGGAGAAGAATAACAATCAGTTTAGTTTCGGTTTTCCGGAATTTATGCAAATGATAGTTTAGGTAAATTGTTCTCAGAAGAGAGAGATATACCGAGAGCTGAAATCGTAAAATATTTTTTGCAGCGATTTAGGTAAATGCACAATCAACGCGATACACGCTAAAGTCAATTGCCGCGATAAGAACGAGACAATGTGACACTTTGTCGAGAGAACTTAAGCTTAATCTCCAACGAGGTAAGTCCGTCTTAGAATGTACTTAGAGCAAGGTGCGGTCCAAGTAGAAAGACTCTCCGGGCAGATATCTCTTCCGAGAGGTATCGCGGCACTTCCTTATTCAACGTATAGCTTACATTTCTGTGTATACGAAAATCGAGGGAGTCAACCGAAATATTTGCGTGAGAATGTGAACCAAAACCTTCTCCCTTCGTACTATGACATGTACGAACAAGTTCGAGAAAAAGTTTTGATAAAACAACATAAAATAATTAATGCCAAAATTGATGAGAAAATCTTCGGATTTCTCATATAAAACTTTAAAAATCTCTTACACGAAAACAATATAAAATAAAATAATCAATCAATAACAAGATGTTTTTTCTGTTCGAGAATAGATTTACAATATTAAACAGTGAAATCGGATATTCTCAACGGCTAACTTATGTCGCGTGAGCAAAAGTTCTTGCACTTTTCCGGTTATCACAAAATGGTCGATAAGACTTCGACTCTCCGAGCGGCGCCCACCTCCGAGGAGAATGAGTATACCTCGCGCATAAAAGGGGTTAAGCGAACAGCAGTACGAGTCAGCTTTAAGCGGATTTATGGACTACGACAACTATTTAGATAGGCGGAATAGAGAGCCAGCGATTCTCCGCTTTTTGTTCTCGTTGGTAGGCATCGGTGACTTCTACTTGCGAAACGAACCGTATATAGACAAACGAGGAGAGGATGAAAGAGGAATATATCTGCGATACTTGGAAAGATATTCGGTGGGCACGATGGAATCTAGCTCAATCCGAGTTTCGGCCGGTATTTCGGCTTAATTAGTTTTTCGTCCGCGGATAATCCGCGGCCGCGGCGATTTGTCACCCGAGACCCTCAAAGTTTACGCTCGCGGGGAGAATTAAGGCACGAGAAGCCGTGAGGGAAGTTAGAGGAAGAGCGAGCAGTCGGTGTTGTCGGGGCCAACGAGATTAGGGCGATATTTAAACGAGAAGGAGCATTTCCACCCCTCCGGAGGCTTCTGTCGTAAGTCCCGACTCAGGAGAAGTTCACGGAGGATTCGTTTTATCGTCCATCGTATAATTTGAGGATGTCACCGGCCAAGAAACTATCCAAGTGGCTTAAATCTTTAGGATATCCGCGTATTGGATATCCGAAGCAAACTTTGAGTTCCTTTCTGTTTACTGATCATTATTTAAAAAATGTTTTTTTTTTTTTTTTTTTATTACTTTATCCCCTTTGGCATATTTTCTAGACATAAAATATGGTCATGTACAAACTTTTAGTTTTCGTAACGTTTACGTAATAATTCGGCGAATAACTTTGCATAATGTAAGCTTAATTATTATAATTGCACGTGTAAGTAAAATTGTAATTAATCGATTATTGAAAAAAAATTTGCAATAGAAGTTAAAGAGAATAAATTATAACAGTCCATCGTATGTATTCCACTTATTGAGCAAATAACTGGGATTCTAGAAGAGATAAACTATTTTAATAAACGTTTGATGATACAATACACGTCATCGTGTATAAACTAAAAAGACTCGATAAGTTCGCAGTCGCCTACATGTCGGTGCATCGAAGAAAAAGAAAACGCGAATGCTCCTTTCGCAGCTTCCAAGTATTAAACTGCTCGTAAAAGAGCTTTTACGCGATCAGACTTTCGCAATGAAACTTTGGATCTTGGAATCGATCGAGCCGCGCCGTTCTGGGAAGGGTTCTCGTAAACTTTTCTTCAAATAATTTCATAAAAATGATGGATTTTTTCTAAAAAAAAAAAAAAAGAATTTTGCTTATATACGAGATTGAGCATTTGAGCTTTAATAGAAAATAGAGTTTAGTATGATAGTTCATAAAAAGTGTTTATACACAGACATTTAAATATACGCACATTATTTCACTAACTTAAAAATAAATTAATAAAAAGAATACATAAAATATATTACATAGAAGAAATTGTTTTTAATATTATAAAATTACGTGTGCGTTACAAGAGAAGTATTAAAATCTCTCTCTCTCTCTCTTTCTCTCGCATGAGTTAAATATAATACCAAAGTCTTTTACAATCACGATTTAAAGATATTATACGTATAGCAGGTGATATTTAATAAGTAAATATCAAAGAGAAATGTTTCTTAAAGTAGATCATCGGTATTTATCGTTCAACGTGTTGATTATCACAAATAATATCTTGCTGACGAATAGTATAAGCAAGCTATTTACATAAGTGCGAGAGCGCAATAAATTGAAGAGAACAGACACAGAAGAAGAGAGAGAAAGAAGAAGACGACGTATACCGTACTTAACGGAGCGCTGCAGAAAAGTCTAAAAAGCTGAACGATGACAGAGAGCTTTAGAAAAATCTAACCTTGCTCAGCGGGAAAAAAGCGAGGAGAGTGCAAGCAGAAAAAAAGGGAGAGAGATGCTGAAAGGAGCTGGAAGAGGAAGCAGCACAGCGGAACGGGCTGCCGTGAACCAAGGCAGTTATGACTTTTTTCTCAAGCCGATTCCTCGCCACGAACAGCCACTATCCTCTCCGAGGTTTTCCTCCTATGCGAATACCGCATTAAGGGACGCGCATTCAAACTTTTATGGCGGTTCATGGTGACTGACTTTCCGATATACGCCCGACAATGTCACCTTTTCTCTCTTTTACTAACTTCTCTTCCTCGTTTTTGATTACGGGGGAGAGGGGCGATGCTTTAATTGGAATATTCACCCCCGCGAGAATGGTTCGCTCGCTCAGCTCGCGGTACTCGAAGATATAACGAGCTCTCGTTAATTAGAACATTACCTTAATTTCGTGGACGACAAATAGGTAACATATTTTCGAAACACGAGAAACAGTTGCACGGAGAAACACACACACGTACATACACGTGATATAATAATAATGCATTCTGTATAATTCAGTACGAAACATTTAATTATGCATAGTCCCGATTCAACTCTTTCTTTTGCAAACTATTCGATCTAATCTATTGAATATTTTGCAAAAGAAACAATTGAATCGCGATTATGTATAATTAAGTATTCGTACTATATTGAAATACAGACAGAATGTTACAATATCTACAAGTGCGTTACCAACTAGACGCACTTGTAGACATCACTCAAAGCAACTGGAGTTTTACATATTTCATTAGCGTTATGATATATTTACTAGCGCGATGTGTGTGCTTTCTAGTTAATTCTGGTTATAAGGGTATTGAAAGCAACGCTAAACAACTCGGTTATTTTGCTAATGCAACATTTGATGATCCGCTGAATTTTGCGGCTTCTTTCAATGCGGTCGGTTACTCGTATTCAATGATACATATCGCGCTCATTTCATTAGGTTTCGTTTAAATTAACACCTGCTGAAATGAATATTTCCCGCGATTGATATCATATTGCTCCGAAAGAATCTTTCGTGACATTCAAATTAAGTTATTAGTAATTATCGCAACCTTCTAATCATCATAATGAGCGAATCAAACGGTGCTGTGCACGGTATCGATAAATGCGTCTATTAATTTAAATTTAAAAAATTATCAAAAGCTTTTTTCTATCGGCTTATGTGCCGAATGGAAAGAGAGGATGGACAAGGGGATAGACAAGTGTCAAATTAATCACCTCGTAATACGCACTTAATACCCCGGCACGATCGATCGTAACGAATGAAAAGTGGGACAAGAACCCATTCCCCGGCGCTGTCGGGCGTTCCTGTCAATCGGCGCTATAGCTACTATTAAATCGGCCTGCGACACCGGAGCTTACAGAGAAGCCGTCACGATTTCATACCGTGTTAACTCACGCGCATTGTCCGCTATTGTTTGCGTTTATCGAATCATCGCGGCGGATTTAATTAGAAAATTTCAATCGCTCGCATGTGTATGTGCGTGCATACGTTGATGTAAAGAATTCTTCTGGTTTTCTATTTTACGAACAATTATATTTCATGCTAATATTATTATGATTGTTAACACAAGCGGGCTTTAATCTCTTCGCGCGAATTTATTCTATCATTTTACGATGGAACAAAGTTTGTCAATGTCATGTATTACGTATTAATATTACGTACAATCGACAAATATATATAAATGTATATATATGCATATATATATGTGTACATATAGTTGCAGCGAGACTGCGCGATGACTAATTTCGCTGCAGAGCGCGTGATGTCAGTTCAACAATTTGCATATCCCATTCGATCATAAAATAACACAATGAACATCGCAATAAATTTTAATACGGCATATATTTCTATTCAAGCGACTCACATAAATTTATTTTTTCAGCGCAGCGACGCAAATGTTGAACGCCGTTTAAATATGCTTTATGAACACGACGCGGCGCGGCCAGCCGCGACCAGCCGCGGATTTTATCTTCACGTACAGCGAGAAAGTATGGGCGCTACGAGCTTCCGCCGTAATTGCAGAAAATTTTCTGCTGTTACTGGAACAAAACGATAAAATAGCATCGCGCGGAATAAAGTTCGCGCGCGGCGCGACTGGCGGTGACATTATAAACGTATGTTCGCGTTGCCTTGTAAACACACAGTTAGCCGGCGCACTTTATTCTTCGCGTGTGCATTCGTCGGTTACTTTTTTGAATCATTTTTATAGCTTCCTATACGAAATCGCATCAAACAGAGAGAGAATCAGACAAACGGACGTTCGACGGACCGAATTACGGAAACGTCTATATGTATATCTTCTTGTTATCACAAAATGACGTAATAATCTCGTAAATGAATTCAAATCGATAAAGAGCTCTGAAATTTTTCTACGAATATTGCTGAAGAAAATGAAATAGAAATGAAATATATATGTTAGGTTTTTTCACAGAGATAAATATTCATGTTCCACTTTATTCAAGTCTCTCGACAGAACGTGTCATTCCCGAAAGAATCGTTAAAACAACTGGATATTGGCTCACCCGGCCTTAGAAATGCAAAATATTAAGCGAGTTATCTCCTTTCCGGCGACATCTCTGAAATTCCGCAGCACGTTCTCAACTCCTTCTTCTTCCTCTTTAACAGTCCATCTTTTTGTTCCATTATTCGTTATCCATGATGCATTATTCAATACTTGGTGCTTGTTTCACGGTGCTGCCGTTTCTGCGGCCGATCTCTGCTTAAATTATCTTGCCGCTAAGTCATTTCGGCCAATTAGAGCTGAATAATCAATCATTCGTTTATTCGTTTTTTTATTTTCTGTGATTCTTATATATAATAATTATTATAGTATTCTCTCGACATATTATTATAGTGAGATTTCATTTACTTGTGATCTTCAAAAATCGTTTGATATAAAAGTTCGTCACACCGATATCGTGTACACCGATTCTTATTTTTCTGCATTCTGCGCAAATCTCGGAAATCGACTCGATCGCGTGAAGTATGAACACACGAGGATTCCAATGTTACGCGTCATTTGCGAAAAATTTGAGAGGACCAGTATCCATGCATTGTTCTCGCGCTTCATTGAGCTTACTCCGTTGACTTTGCAATCGTAACTCGTATAGGTGAATCAGATAAAAGAGGACGGCGAGGATTTGTTCGGGATAGTCATTTCTTAGAAGAAGCTCCAGTTAACCGTCCAGAGAGCGACAAGGGAGTGGGACGAAAAGGAAGAAGGATGTAGCGCGCACAAGCAACGAAGAGAAAGGCGACATAATGGGCGCGGAAGGAGACTCGGAAGGACACCGAGAAGAGAGACGAGCGACACCAACGAGTGTTAGCAGTTATCCGGCAGAAGTGCATTAGCTTTTGTTTGTCACCCAAAAGGGCGAGCTCTGTGAGAACTTAGAACTGGATCTCGTGTGTCGTGAATGGGCTTCTCCTTACTCTCCCTTTTGCTGTCTACCCTTATCCATTTTACTCTCCTCCGCTCCCTTTGCTTGTGTTGATTCTTGAAAGCGGAGACACGTATGTAGTCTCTTACGAGACTGTGTTTTTTTTAGCTTAACTGTACATACCCGTGGCTGAGATAGTCCGCGCGGAGACTAATAGTCAAGAGATCCCGAGTTCAAATCCGATTATGACATTTTTTTCAGATCAATTCTTCTCGGAAAGCAATGACAAACTACCGAGGTATTGCGCTCACTAAGAAACTTCTTCTAAAAGAATCTTTAAGTGGTTCAAGTTTGCTTAAAACTGTAAGTTTCTTACGATCCTACGTATGAATCTATCTATCTATATATCGCAAGCGTAAGACCTGTAAAACATATTCGTGCATCTGAAAACGTTACTAAATTGTTGTTTTGCTGTAAACAACAACACGCGTGAAACACGTTTGCAGACATCGTGTCGCTCGATGATTTCGTACTCATCAGACGAACAGGAAGACCACACCTGAGAAAGCTCGAAGGGATCAGAGATCTAGAGAACTTCGGAATTCCGTGTCCTCCGTTGCATACTTGGTCCTAAGTTATACCTTCATAAACTTGCGTGCACGCGGACATACCTACGTACGCGTCTCCAGTAATTCTCGTGCGCTCGACCAAGTCATATCTGTTGCCGACCACGCAAAACCAAAGATACATGTAGGTTACGGAAAGATGGGATCCGCACACACTTACGTTTATTGCGTAAAACTTTGCAAGAGAGTGATAAAAGAAAATATTGTTTCTAGAAAAGTTAAAGCGTGAGCTAATATTCTTATTGACTCGCATTTAATGCTTGAAACAGCTTTCGATGTTCTACTTTAATTTTCACATAAACAATGTTTTACAATTAATTGTTGTACATAATTTTTCACGCAAAAAATTTACAAATTCGAATAATAAAAGAAATTAACGTAAAAATATATGCTATCGATATAGAAAAGTCTTTGCAAGAGAAATGTAAATTTACGTTACGTTATCTCATTTGAATTTTGTAGAAAAACAGAATTTAGTATTCTAACGAACGGCAGTATGAAAATGACAAATGTGGAGAAAGTAAATTTTCTCTGAATTTATTTAAAACATAATTATACAAATATGTTATGCTCTACGCTAGCGATACATGATTTGCTTATAAAATATAATAAACTTTATTCACCACCCATGTAAGTGCATCCATTTACGCGGGAGACATAAAGACTTATTTTCGGTGGAAATTTTCATCGTGAAAATGCGGGTATTACTTTACATATGGCTGTAAATCCTGTACATTTCTTGTCACTTTAAGGCGAAGAAAAAGGATAGATATCTTCTTTGCGGCGAGAGTGCATGTATTTTTCCGCTCAATTCTATGCTCTTTCGCGCTTAACAAATATTATTGTCAACTCGTAAAAGATATGATGTAAGTTTTGCGCACACACATATTCTATTATAAATATTGTATAAAACATTTACGTATTTATTTTAACTCTTAATCAGATTGATCAACAGTTGTCAGTTTTCAGAGTTTTAAGATATAAAGCTTTCAGATAGAAATTTTGTGAAACAAAAATATATATATATATATATATAAAAGAAAAAGTATAAAATTGTTCAATATGAGAGATAATATTGAAAAATTCTATATAAATATTATTTCTGCAAACAGATAATGTGTATAAAAAATATATATATGTATATAAAATTTGCAATAAAATAGAAAAATCAAATTATTTTACACACACACGCTAATATACAATTAGCTTTTTAGTATCCCTGACTGTGTGCAATATAAGTGCAACTTTTTCTCTGCCGATTTTTTTTCTGACAATCCTTTCGAGAAAACGTCGGCGGGGCAAATATTTTCCCCGAAGAAAAGCGTTACGCCAGGAATGCGGAATATTTCCCTGCGCTCCGCGTCACTCAGGTGGAGGAAGGTAGGAAATTATTGGCACGGTCTGGAGTTGACTGGATGTTAATTACTCTATCACTCCACCCCACGATGGCCCGGTTCTCCCTCATCCTCTCTACTCGGTTGGCCCGCCGCCTCTCGCGACAGCAATCCCGCTCTCGCCGGCTCTGCGCGCTCATAATTATGACAGCCCTGCCTCATAATAAGGTAATTTAAACGCATGACTTAGGAGACAGAGCGCGGATATTGGCCCGGCATGTTTCCACCGGTAGTTTCGTCTGTTTCGCAGGACTGAGCTTATATACAAGTTCGCGTTCTCCGCAGGCTATCATTATTACAATAGCTTGCTAACGTTAACCACTTCGTTCGCTGACTAATTTCTTGATATGGTATTTGCAAACGCATGCTAGTTATTGCGTAAACCTTATAAATAACACGTGTTATACGAGAAAAAAATTGTTTTGATACAAATCGTTCAGCAAAAGATTGCGACTACGAGTCAATCAGAATATTCATTAATATATCAATGTTTAAGAAATTTAAAAAAGTTGATAACGGCTCGGTAGACCATATATTCTTTCTTAGTTTAAAAAAGTTGTAATGTTTCAAATTAAAAAAAGTTAAACTAAGATTAATAAAGGTTTTTCTGAATATATATGTGCATTATGTCCATAACAACAATTATAATGGAATTCTCTTTATATATAGTTATCATTATTGTGCAATTACTATAGTACTGCGTCACTTTTTCGCGTAAAGCACAGTACATCTGAAATATGAAAGACTTCTTCATCGCCGCTGTTTCATATAATTTTCTAAATAAAGTGCAAAGTCGACAATCTCGCGTTATCCAAGTTTTGCCGCAAACGCGAGAAGCAAGAAAGAAACAACACGAGAGAGAAGCACAATGTACACGTGGAAAAACGCTTTTTCCTTCGTGCGCGAAAAACGCACCACGACGTTTCAACCTCGCGGAGAGTCACTCCGGAAATTGTGGAACGAGTGGTCGGTACCTCCTATCCTTCGTTCACTTCATCCTTTACCTACCTATCCTTTATTTCTCTATTCTTGTCCGCGCACACTTTCTCTCTCTTCTTCCGTCTATCGTCCGGCGCTCGTTGCACACGCAGTTTGGTGCTCTTTACGATCAATTACGAGACCGTAGATTCTCAGACACCTAGCTAAGTATACGGAGACGATATTTCGAAATGGAAAGGAAACGTCGAGATTGCCGGCTCTTTCGTTTTATACTATCTTTCACTACATCCACATCTTCTACTTCGTTCACGATGCTCTCGCTCTTTCACCTTTGTCTCTTCTTTTTTCTCTCCCGTTTATACTCGTAAGTATACTTAACAAGAAGAAGTGTGTGCATTGAGAAAAGTAGAGTTTGACCATATATCAGACGAGAACGGGACGGTCGATCGGTTATCAGGGAAAAATATTGCGGATCGACGGTCCGGCAAGTCTGTTTCTCCGCGCGATTCTCTCACTGAATTCATGTTATAATTCGCAAGACTAAGAGTGATTTCTTTTTTTCTCTCTTGTTCTTTCGACTAAACAACAAGAAGAGTTCGAGTACGCGAATAAAAACGACGAGGCATTCAAAGTGTAATTTCAATTCACGCTGACCAGTCTTTCACGACACTCCGTATTTGCGCCTGAAGTTCCACAGCGATTACGCAACCTCATCCAGTAATTAAACGTCGTGTCGCGCGGCACAAACGAATTATCATATGCAAAATCGAAATCGAAGCACAAGTAATTGCCGCAGAGGTGAGTAATTGTCAGCACACTTCAATTAACTCCATTCACTTCCATTAAAGGTATCTAACCGCTCTATTAGAGACGCGCAAGCCGAACTCGATGCGTGTATATCGATCTGCGAAGTATCAAAGCGCTCCGAGCATTCGTATTGGAGCTATCGGTTCGCGCGAAGTGCTACGGTCCGGTTAATCGAGGCGTATGATGTGCACGAGCGCACTTCGATATTCGACGAGCAACCTCCTGACTCTGCACGTAAAGAGAGTAAAAAACTTGTACTTTATTTTTCCCCTTTATTGTTCTTTCGCAGCGTTACTAAAACGACCACGTGAAAGAGTATGTTCTTTATTGACGACTTTCTCTTAAAGTATCCTTAGTATTCGCGACATTTCTTAGGTACAGAGCGCAGCAGCGGCAGCGGCAAAAGTGAAACATCGCGCATCCCGGCAAGATAAAGTCGGTCATTTTTTCCATCCGCGGCGTTTTTCTTTAGAAAGAACAATCGGTAGACGTATGAAGAAAGAAAAAAAAGTAGATTGCTGTTGGTCAAACTAATAAAAGGCGGCTTTACCAGCTCTGCAAAACCGACCACAGCTTGCGGAAACCGCCGCGATTTTTGTCTCTTCGGAATCAAAGACAAAAAGGTAACTACTGTTCAAGCAAAGGTCAACGCTGTGCTGAAACTTGGTCACATCGCGACCGTAAATGTCGGTGTAAGAAATGCATCAATTGTTTTTTGGAAAAAAAAATTTTTTATTTGTCATTTATAGCAATGCTTTTCACAATATTTTTATTATATCGAATGCTTATTAATTTATATCGGATGTTTGTATCTCACATATAAAAACAATCTCCTTTCATTCTTTTGAGAATTTAAAAAACCATTGCGAAAAAACATTTTGACCAGTCGAACTCGGGATATTTGCGGGACGACAGTATGAGAGGTAAAAAAATATCGCGATCGCGGTCGTATAAAAATGTCGCAAGAAGCCGAAAGAGCATAGGGTTGCGCGATATGGATATAATTGCCGTTATTTATGTTTGTAAAGGTAATTAACTTATCTCTCACTGCGGATAGCGCGAGAATTATGACTTTATTGTCGAGTATTCTTTGCTAAAACAGATCTCAATTTTCACGCAAATTCGTAGCTTTACATGTATATCGCGCATTTATATGTTTTACACATTTATTAAAATTATCATTTGTTAATTATTATGTACGTGTTGTATTTCATTAATTTTATTTTAATAATATTACAAATTAGGTGTTTTCTGAAATTTATCGTTTATATTCTCGTAATGAGAAACAAGTTTGATCATTAAACAGTAATGGCTTTTTTAATGAAAAATTAATTCATGAAATACTCCATAAAAATTGTTCATCGAATTTAACGACGAAGATAAATTGCACAACGACGCGAGATATCATGTCAGATTTTATTTCCTATGATGGAAACTTCTTACGGGTAGATGATGGTCGAACTTTCCATTAGAGGGTAGAAAAGTGTCCGGGAAAATAGCCGGTTGTTACGGCCGACACTGAGGTTAACAGGCTGGCATAACTTAGCGGGCTTTAACAACACGCACGCTGAATCTAATAAAAGTTGGTCAGCGTGAAACCACGGCTTTAACGAGAGACGGTGATCTCCGTGCGTTGCCACCGAAGGCGGTCGGTTCCAGCTTATTAAAAGCGAAACGGCCTTAATAAACAAGCTAGCAAAAGCCTATCACACGTCACTTGAAACTAACTTTGATCATCTCTTTCTGTTCGCCCTAAAACGAGCGCGAAAAACATTCGATAGCGCTGATTGAACTCTTTTACCGTTGCTATTTCAAATGCAACAAATTTCTGAGTTTGTCGATTCTGTGTGATAATTTTTAGCAGTATGTAAATGCATTATTTTAAGTTGCATTCAACAAATTTAAGCACTTTTTGTTTACAACTCTTTTGCAGAATTTCTATAGTAACATGTTTTCAAGAGGCGCGTGTACTTGGCGCTTTTTTTGTTTCTCGGAAAAGTTATTTTTTCGCCGACGGCAAGGCGAGAGATAATAGTGGCTACCGAAGCGAACAAAAGCATAACTCCGTCCGATAAAAAGCTTTTATTACCGGCAATTAGGATAAGCTTGCAGTTACACTCGCTCGTTCTCTGCGTCCCCTCGCGACGCAACCGCACTTCTCCTCTCGTCTCACCTTCGCTTTCTGTCAACGTTTTTTGAAACCCAACAAAGTTCCCAGAAAGTCACTTTTTATCCAACAAAAAAACATTCTTACAACAGGTAAGAACAACTCATAAGAATGGTCAAGAAATCGTTAAAATTATTAATGTTGTATGAAAAACGATGAACTGAAAAATAATAACAACTAATGTGCGAAATATAACGTATTAATTTTTGAATATATGCGCTTCTATCTAATTACATAAAACAGCTTGTTAAAAAGTATCATTGTCGTCCTTTCATTTCCTCTCTCGCCTAAACGAGGCCGGCTTCGCCGCTAAGTTGGTCCGCTAATCTGCAAAGTGCTGTTATTATAATCGCTCGGCGAAATTGCAACGCGCAGCGAACCGTACAGGAGGGAACCGGACGTACGGACAGGATGTGCCCGAAGATAGCGTTTTCCGTGTGTGTCGTTTTCCGCGGTCGTGTCGTCTCGCCGCGTTGCGCAGAGTGCATTACGACGCGTCGTTCTACGGTGAATGCTATACGCGTCCTAAAATATTTTTGGCTACGTTCCCGTGTAGAACGCGCGAATTGTCTCTCCTCTTGCCGGTGATGTGCCACGGCATCTCGTCTCGCTTAGTCGCAGAAACACGGATCGTTTTGGAGAAGAGCGAGCTGAGGTCGGAAATTTTATCGGGGTCTCCGCTAAGTAGGCGTTACCGGGTTTAATTATGAAGCGGTGTACATGTAACAGCTCCGCGGTAGGTTACATTGAGCGGCTTTACCGTGTTAATAACCCGCAGTCTGTAGAATTCTAGCATTTATACGCGACTCATCATTGCACAGTAATAATGGCTTGATTTTATTACTTATTGTTAGTCAGTGCTTTCCCTGTTGCCAGTTTTTTCAAATATAAGAAGTATTTTATCAGATAATTTTATGATTTATTGACGCAGTGTTACATTAATTATGGGATTATACTGTTAATAAAATTTTATCTTTTAACAATATATAATTGTATTTTATTGTTTCATTATAGATTAAATAATGAATATATGTAGATGAATTGCTGAAATATATATATGTAAAAGAGTAAAAATGTGAAGGTTTTGTTTCAATTAAGTCAGGCTGTATTTCTCTTTCGTTAAATAATCGAGAATACCAATTTTGTTAGAAAGCCGGCAGATCGACTCGTTTGATATGCAACGTGCTAATTTCGCCTGTGCGCAAATTAAACAGAATTCTCGAGTGAGACGAGGGGGACAAGCGTAATTTCAAACGAATCTCTACAAATGACACTTTCCTCTTTGCCGTGCGTACATTCTTCTAGTCTTATTACACATTTCTCCGTCCCTCGAGTCGGGGGTTGAGGAAAGAAGGGAAGAGAGTTGCGCAGTTATCGTTTGGCAAGGGTGCCAACCGCATCGCGCGCACCACTTCGACGGCATGGCTACGTGCAAGGCCTAATCGCTAAGGTGAGACGCGATAGCGACGGAGTCAGACGAAGGGTTGAAACACGAGGGGATGAAGCGCAGGAAGTTCTTTTCAGGATATGCATATCGCGGTATACACGAGAATTCGCCTAGTTGCGATTCCGTGTTTTGAAAAACGCGTGGGAAAGGAAATCCTCTCACTGTCCTCTTTTGCATATCGCGACGCGTACGAACGAGACACGGAAAAGACACGCTTGTAAACTGCCGACAATGTCGGCTTCTAAGTACGTTTAGCGCGGGAGATTGTAAGACGCCATGACGGTTATTCGCCGCCATTAGATTTCCGGTAACTTTCGCCGCGTTTTCGTGGCTGGTTTGAGTAGTAGAACATTTAGTTAAGCACGCGTGAAATAAAACCGTCAAATATGAGCGTCGTAAAAGAACTTCTGGTATGTGCGTGTGATAGAAACAAATATTTGTGCTCGTTTTAAGTTCGCTGCACTTCGCAACTTTCGTCGAAGAGAAACGAATTTTTTCTGTCAAATGTGGAAATTGTTGTCAAGAGGATCTTGTCAAAAAAATAACTTCTTTTCAATTAATTTCAGTGAATAAATTCGATAGTTATAAACTCATTAAAATAAAATCTATTTCAGATTAAATAAAGAATGAAATTAGATTTTCTTTCTTCATTTGCACTGTTGAAATGTAATTCATGGGAAGATCTTGACTTTTCAATAGCTCGCGACAAAAGCTATTCACAGTCTCGACACTCGCTGGATTATCCGGTGAAGAATCTCTCTCTGCTTCTTTTCAAGCGCTGATTTTCAACGTATTAGGTCACGTTCAGACAATTCCCGTGACGATCGTGCAATAGTTAACGGCGAGCTGTTACATCGAATAATATCGGCTTGCATGCGAAGTAGCCGGATTTACTTTCGGTAAAGCGGTTTTCGTCTCGCACCTCGGCACTCGGCTTAATGCGAATATGAGCGGCTAAACGACGGGCGCTCAGGTATTCGTCGTTATAACGCGACTGCACGAGCCCAAGCAAACCGCAACCTCGTAACTTCATTTGCCCCCGTAATACCGTGGCCACCGTTGTAACTCCTGTAGCCCCGTGATGGCCGAATATATATTCGCGCCCGGCGCGTACCTTAAGCTGGTTTCGAGAGGCGGCTAAGCCATTCATGTATTGTTCTTGCTGATGGTTTATTGATATTACGTGTAGCGTTGCATTGTATAGGGTGGATTAAGGAGCCACGGGAAATATTTCTCAGTACGCGTGTTAATCTGACATTCGTGAAATTGGTCTCATTAACTTCTGAATGAATTAACATTGAAAAACTATATACAAGTATGACACAAAAACGCTTGACTATTCGTCTTTTATACAAGTTAACGTAAGAGAAGACGAGATTTAGGATTACTTTATCTGGCTTCCGGAACATCTGTTCGGAATTAGGACACGTTCGTGTCCGAAGCGTGATTTATTTCTCGGTCGAAGATTCCGGAAAGCGTCCTCTTCTGTCCCGTGTTACGTAGGGCGTTTAAAGGGGATATACTTTGCGAAACCGATGCCTGAAAGATCGATTAAAAAGGCTAATCTAGGTTTCGCTTATAAAAAAAGACAGGGAGATGGAAAAGGAGGGATATATCGTCGGAAAGATATATCTCAGAATTGATATTACGTATATGTATTACAATTTTTCTCAAACTCGTCAGAATGACATCTCTACAAGATCGTCCTGCTCTTCTTATTCTTAGATACCGACATTTCGCTTGTAAAAAAAAAACACGACTAGTCTGATGTGATTGCCTTGATATAAACTCACTTTGATAAAGTGAGCGATTTATCTCATTGGCGAGGTGACATTTCTTGCGGAAAAATACGCGTTTATTCCAATTTCTTGATCGACTGTTGTCGTCCGCGAATGATGACTCACATAGTTGCAAAAAAATATTAAATATATATTGTAAAAAAATTATACTTTAAAATTACAAAGTTGATGAATGATTATTGCTCGCTTGTGCACGCAGAAGCGCGTAAACTAATTTTGTAAATTAATAAAACAAACCATTTGGGGGGAAAAAAACAATTTTCAACAAAATCAAGTAAATTTTGATTAATCAAAGAAAGAGAAGCTCTCGCACGTTAACATGATGGATGCGTTATACAAAACGAGGTAACTAAATTTCTTTCTCCTTGAAGGAGGCTCAAGATGAGGCGGGTATTAAACTGCAAATAAAGTAACACGACAGCGGCTGCGTAATCGCGCAATCAAACTGTTTGCGGAACAAAGCAATGTTCTCACAGCAGTGTCAAGAAGATACAGTTTCCACGTGCCCGGAAATTTATACTCAAACTTGGGCTCGTTTCTGTGCGCTATCTGTTTTCGTACTGCGTTATTCGTTTACAGTTTCCAGTCAGCACTAAATTTATCCGCACAGTTGGATTCCGCTGAGTGTATAAAGGTCAGTTTGTTATGAGTACAGAATTACTTTGATAAGAACTTCGAATTTTCTCTTAATTGCAGTATCGCCTTTGTCCTCATCAAAAATCGAATCAGCCGTAAAAAGTGACCATTTTTTTTATGGCCAATTCTTTTTTCTAGCAATTTCGAGAGATGAATCTCTGCTCGCTCACTTTTGAATTGTTTATTTCTCAACCGAGCGACCGAGAAAATTTTTCGCATACATTTCGCAAAAAAAACTATCTGATCTCTCTCTTTCTCTCTCTGATTGAGACACTCTGGATCTAAACTCAAAATTCTTCTCGAGAGAGTATTGTATTTGCAACAAGATGCTACGTATCACGTTGTTATCTTTAGAAACACCTTCTTCTCTCTTTCTTCTACGATTTAAAATAAATGAACGATATATTTTATTTACTTTGCAGTTAATTTCTACGTAGAAACGTT
This sequence comes from Pseudomyrmex flavicornis, assembly GCA_014825475.1. NCBI lineage: Eukaryota > Metazoa > Arthropoda > Insecta > Hymenoptera > Formicidae > Pseudomyrmex > Pseudomyrmex flavicornis. Next base: position 29,846 of record QVNW01000268.1, read on the forward strand.
TATTTATGTAAAGTCGACGTCTTTTGTTTGTCGAAGCAAATGCTTTTTGAAAGCGCTCGAAACAGAAGCTCAAAACAGAAGAGGACTAACAAAATGTGAAAACACAAAACCTAATACCCACAATAGCGTATTTTAACGTTGGATCTCAAATTAGTAGAAAGTGGGTCAAGACGAACCCGAACAAAATAGCAAAAGTTAATCGAGTTTGCTGCTGAACGAATACAATGCGTTTACGTATTTTCATGGTTGTACCGAATTGGTTCAGTTCGAAAAAACGGAGCATCGTGCTGTTGCACGCTAATTACCAAATGTGCAACAATGCGACACAGCGCGTAACGCTGAAACAGCGAAAAACGAGATGTCACTGGTTTTTGCAGCTTTCGAAATAGATTTTTGATGAAAGAGTATTAAAATCCCGAACGGCCGGTGTGCGGCGATTGCGTGAATACTTTGATCGCCGTTTCTACCCCACGTGCATTACCCACAAAAAATCCTTTGAAACAATCGGCGCGTAAAAAATCCTCTCTTCTCCCAACGTCACGTGAAAACGAAGTGACCGAGTCGTTGTTCAAATTGATTAAAAAATGTCGAAAGAAAAGTTGAAATCTTTTTCAAACAGGGATAAAAAGCTTATATTTTCGCGAACGACGAAAATAATTTATTTAATGCCGCATTATCGTTTCATATCATATCATTGTCTCCCGCCAGGAGAAAACAAGCGAGCTGAAATCCTGTTCGAAACGCGCATACACAGTTAAAAATAATCCGATAACACGGATAATGACGGATCGCAAATACAGCAGCACGCGATGATATCTGAATCGGTCGGCAATTACAATGCGCGCGCGCGCGCACGGGGGGAGCCGATCATTATATAACGGAGCTTGGTCGTTTTGCCGCGATATTCCTAAACATATTTGCCAGATACACGCCGTTGTATGGATATCGATTATATTATGATCGTTAGAAAGGCCGGAACGCGCGAGCGAGAGAAGGAGACACTTCCATTAATTTGACATCGGCCTCGTTAATTACGCCATAATAAACGACGACGGTGAAATGAAATGTAGACAATCGATTTATTCTGGCCGCTTCGCCGTTTACTGTGTCCGAAGGATCGTTACCGCTAACATATTGCGTGGTATAACGGCTTGTTTCGCCAGATATCTGGCCACGTGCAAACTGCGCTGTAGCACGTGCATCTGGAATTGTCGGAAAGTGATTTCAAAGTATGAAAGATAGATAAATGATGATAAGTGTTATTTTTATAAGTCTATGCTTTTTATATTTTAATAAAGTGTAGCGACGGTGTTTATCCACTGTGTGTTCGCACGTGCATGAATAATTCGTAGTCTGACTTCTATTTTTTCTCTAAAGGTTTTTTGCAGGCATGAATAAAACTTTGAGAACTGTCAAAGTTTTCGAAGCAGCGAGAGTTAAGAAAGCATGATTTGACTGTGTTTGAAGAATATTTCACAAGACTGATGTCTTACTGAGAAGTATTTGCGGATGATGAATTTAAAACTCCGGCTTGCAAGAAGATGTTTGAGCTCGAGCCAGAATATTTATGCATATGCACATCGCCAACATCTCATGCACGCTTCGAGAAACGCGCAGCGCGCGCGTAATTAATCACTTTTTCTGCTATGCTGGTAAGTCGCACGCAGGCGTGATACACAATTAAAATTTTATAATCCGTTGTATTCTTCGCTCACGATTATGTATTAAGTGGTTACGTAAGTGTTTGCCGTATTACGTTATAATAATTACGTAACAATTTATGCAATTGCATTCCGCATCTCCGGTTCGTTAATGAACGTGCAAACGCTTTTTAAATTTCAAACGGTTCGAGTCAGACGAAACGGAAAATAAAGCAATGCGGTCGTGCTTAGCATTAAAAAACTTGAATATATTCGACGCGATCATTTCGTCACACTTTTGTGATTACCATATTGACATTATGTGCGATATGTTACGTAGGAGGTATCTGAAAGAAATAGTACACGCCGCGCGTATTCGTCGACTATTACGATATATTTTATTACGGGAGAAACGATGCATTACGTTTAGACCGAACTAGATTAATGCCTTCCACCACAATAGAATGCAAAATTTACTATTCACGCCAAAGTGTTGCCAAAACTAATTTGCATTCGGTCGCGCCGGATTGCGATATCGAAGCTAAAAAAAAAATGGGAGCGCTGTAACATTAGTTTTCATTGTCTCGCGAGCAAAGCGGGATTTCAGATAACGCATTGCACGCGCTAATTAAATGCTAAATAACGAAAAAAAACCTTTTATTTCTATCTATAACATTCCTATTAAACATTTTGAAACAAAGAGAGAGGAGAGAAAACAAGATGCTTTTTGAGTGCAAAACTATGTTATATAAAAATTATTTTCGAGATATCTTCAGTCTCAACTAAATAAATATTGCTGCGTCAAAGATGCAAAAAAACACCGTCATTAATTCCATATAAAATTGCGATAGGTCATATCGGAAATAATTTATCTTCCTTCCTTGTTATCTGGTCTCAGCCTCTCCTTTCACCGGTGTAATGTTTTACGAGATACGTTCGTCGTATATCTACTGTGGCATATATTTATCGTTGCTACTATCCTTAACCTCTATCCGCACAATCTATTTTTCGAACTTCAATGCACAACTTTTATAGAATGTTTGTATAAAACAAACATATATTGTAGGTTGATTCATAAATAAGTTCTGTTTCTTTCAAAACAAGCTAATTTCCCATTTAAAATATTTTATAATGAAACTCATCGGGTAAACGTAAGAATATTTGGTAGAATTGATAACTCGAAATTTTTAGAAAAGGTGTGTTGAAGCGAAATCAATTCAATGTATATAGATTGTTTTGTACAATTTGTAAAAATCGCATAGAACTCTTATTTGAAGATCGCAAAGATCAAAATAGAGATTGCAAAAAGTTTTCGATTCTATGAAATATATATTCAATATGTATCAATAGATGTAAACGTTACGAGTGAATCATATTTCAATCAAAACTCTATTTGAAATGTTGTTTGAAGAACGTATTTGCGATGACCATATCTAATTCAAATATGTATCTGCAAATATGTATCTTAAAAATTATAGAAATACTAATATCTGCGAGAATACGTTTATACAACGAACATTATTTTCTATCATACCGAGATTACCACTGACGAAAAGCAAAAAAATTACGCCGCATTTCAATCAAAAGTCTTTAAAAGCGTCTATTTAAAAAGTGACGAAAGAATTTCACGTCTATGTATAAAGTTACTGAAACTTTTTTTCCAAACTTTCTTCATATTACACTGCAGTCTTGCGTTCTGACTTTTACTACTGGTAAATTATGTGAGAACTAGTTTTTTCTATCGTAATAACGGCATTGCGACAATCACGGATTTTTCTGTATAACAATTTGTGTCTGCATTACTCACTTTAACGTTCGATTTTGTAAAATGATAAATTGAATTGAAAATTTCTCGGATTTACAAGAATATTATATTTGTTTTTTTTTCTTTTTATGTCACTCTGCACGATGTAAATGGACGTGGAGCGTTGAAAGCCGCGGAGAGTTAAGCGTAAAACACTCCGCGCAAAGTTCGACGGGATCCCTCCTCAATTAATTACCGGACGGGGGAATCGAAAATGCAGAAAGCCAGATCGTTTGCTCGGCTTCATCCGTCAAACGTTCCGAAAAGTTTTATTATCAGGACCCCCGTAGTTAATGCAGTTTAAACCTCGTTCCACCGCGAGGTGCAGCGAAAGTTTCACCATCAAGCTAACTATTACAAGCTAGAAAACGAGATTCTCCGAAGAGCTGCTCGCGATAGAAGAAGTCGCGAGAAAGGTGTAAAACACTGTCATTGTTGATTCCTTTATTTAGAACAAAGACTTGTATTACATCCGTGACGACGACTCAAAACGCGAACAATTATATCGAGCTCTCGTTTGCGGTCGCGTTCAATTTACGCGAAAGAAAGAGAAAAAGAGAAAAGGAGAAGTAAGGTGAGAAACGAACGCTGCATTACAATTACGAGGTTTATTAAAACAAGCACATCTTGCTCGTAACATTTAGTAACGCTCAGGTAAAACGAAGATTACTTTCGGCTCATGAATGAGTCGAAAAGTTTGAATAATCGGATTATTCTTATTCGCAGGATATTTGCATCGCCGATGCGTTCTTAAATCAATATCGCATTACCAAGCGCTCTGTTATGTACATGTGAAGGTAATACGGTTACATCAGTCAAATTACTTGTGGATCATGTTACGTGAGCAGATCGAGCGAACTGCATAGCTCCGAAATTATCGCATCGCCGCACGCGGATTTATCGAAATTTGTTGCGCCGGCTGCGCTTTATTAATTTCGTTTTCAATGCTAAAGCGTGCCGGCTTGCGGGAGCGGAATTACGCTTTCTTGCTCATTTTTTTTCCGCTTTTGTGAATCGCTCGGTTGTTTCTATTAAAATCGCTATGGAAATGAAAATCAAACAGGCGGAAAGCTGAAACCGGATCCACGGAAGCAGCTAGAATCATCTACGCAACTTTCTCGGTTAAACTGTTGTGTAGTTCTAATATAACGATCATATAATTATTAATAACAATATTATATAATCAATTTGTTCCAAAAAGTCCATACGATAAGATATAAGTAACATAATTGATTACCAGAAAGATGATTAAAGCACGCAAAGGTTATCGTCGCGTCAGCTGTCACGAGTAACGTGTCAAGTCGACTCAACTTAATCATTAAGTAAATAAGCTTAGCGTTTAGCGCGTGAACTTAACGGCAAGTTTGCTCGATAAATTAGAGTCTGTGTTCCAGATACGAGGCGTGAAGTTTCCACGCGCTAGACGAATAGTTACCTCATCAAACACGGTAAGCAGATTTATGATTGGACGAGGATCGCTCGTAAATAACGGGAACGACGTGACGCGTCTAGTCTACTCCGATCGTCATTCAGCGCGTGCGAATATCGGACGCGCGATAGCCGAAATTGCGACTCGATATGTTTGCCGCGGAAAGACGGAGTGTCATCAATGCCGTATTCGTTCGCCGGCGAATGCGAAACCGTGGTCGACGTTACGAGGCGCGATCGAGTACGCGATGAACCCATATAATCCTCCTCCCGAGTCCATCCGAGTTTTCCGAGTTTTATTTCCATCGTCATCGCCGTCGCGTTCGTCGCATCCTCGAGTGACGATTTATCGCACGCCTGTTTACCTCCGAAACGTCCGCCAACCACATCAGCGTGCGTATCTACGTATAAACGCAAGTCCGTCGCGTTCACATGTGTAGACACGCACGCACGCACAACCACCCACTCGCACGCTTCCACGATTTTCGAGTGGAAGCATGTACATATATATATATACATTTATATATACACACGTACATATATGTATATATATATATATATATATATATATTATACACACACCAAGGCACCGCAGAGATACGGCGAGGGTGGATTTCCTGCGGGCATGCGTACAACTCGCGGAATGACGGCGGGTAGGGTAGGAAATCGCGGAGGTTCGAGGGTACGAACAAGGGTGACACCCTGCAGTCTAACGCGGGACTTCGACCCCCGTGCTTCGCCGAGAACGAAGTCTCTCGATTTGTTCGGACTCGCATCATCTGCGGAATCTGAGCGGAAGTCGTGCGCGAACATTTAAAAAGAAGAGTTGAACGTGACAAGACGCGATTAACTTTTCGCATTGTCGCTCGACTTATTGTACAAAGTTGATTGAGACACACACACAATCGATAAGAATATTTTTAAACAAACAAAATGTGATTAAGCGCGTTTTTGTTGTATAACGCAACATTTGTTTTCGCGAAGAAAAAAATATATAACTCAGTTTATTTTTTTCTTTGTCTTACAATCCCTCCACGTTATTGGATCGGTCGAGAAGCCGAGAAAAAAACAAAGTTCGGAACACCGTCGTACTTCTCTCGGTTCGATCGCGAGGTGCACGAATTTCGTTACGGAGAAGCGCGTCGGGGCGAAAGAGCTTGTCGATCGCACATCAAGATTGTCAAAATACAGATAGGAGTACGTTGATCTTAGAAAGTGATCATTTTGCAGCACTGTCGCGAGTGTTTCGTTAATTAACACGAGATCGAAAACAGGAGAGAGTAGAGCCTCCCGACACAGAAACGTCGGAGGAGGAACGAACGGAAGGAGGAAGAAGAGGAGGAGGAAGCGGCCGGGAGGAGACAGAGTCAGTCACGGTAAGTCGATTACTTCGTGGTCGATGATCAAACGTCGCTTTCATTAGCCACGGTCTCGGTTGCTGCGGTTAAACATTCTCGACACTCTTGTCAACCAACTTGAATCAAAGATTCCATTACTCGGCAGAATTAAACGCTCGTTGACGTGGTTCTATTTTCTGTCTTTCACTCATAGTAGTATATTCCGTATTACGATAGTTAACATCGTTATGCAAAAGCAAAGTTTAAATTGAAGCTACGCTTTAATTAGAATGTCAGACAAAGTTTTATTAACTTTTCTTCGAGTGACCGTGAATGACAAATGATAAAAAAAAAAAATCAATACAAGACATCTCATTGGAGCAATAAAGTGCTAAGTTTCGAGCTTTGTGTTTCTAAAGTGCTGAAAACGCGGCCACGTTGTTTCATTCTGCACGTTATTGACTCGGCGCGTAACTTCATACAGTTTCCAAGGCATTACAACTGAAATCGCTCGATCATTCGTCATTCGAATACCTCGGCAAACAACGACGGCGACAGTCAAACACGAAGAGGAATGTAGTCGTCTCTGCGACGTCTCCGTATCGACTTCCAACCCTGAGAGAAAGAAGCGCGCTCCTTTCTCTATCTACAGGACTTTCTCTCTATCTCCCCGCCGGCACTTTATTCAGGATCAAAGCTTCCTATCCGACGATTGCGAGCGCTCAGGCGGGTGTAACTTTACGTTTCACCGAGCTTTCAGCTCGCGCACATCCGAGTCCCAAACGTAATTTCGGCTCGTCTTGGCGGTACATACTATCCCGATCCCGTATTACGTAACGACTCTTAATGCGCCGTAACTTGCAACTAACGCGTGGGATTCTGCTAAGGATTTATGGGAACTGCAAGTTCGGGGTGATTTGCAACGTTAGTGCAACGCGCTACCTACGTGGTTGCTCGAAATCTCTGCCTGCAAATACGCTTTGTACGTTTACAAATAGTAGAATTCGCCGAATTATATTATTATATAAATGCACAAAGTGCTTTTAAATTAAAGATAGACATTTTAAGCGGGCAACTCTTTCTTTTTTTAAAAGAAAAAACAAAAATTTGAAATAAAAAAGTTAGCAAAAAAAGAAGATAACTAATATCAAATTTATTTATATTAAATGAATAAACTCTATTAACACGCTTAGTAAGAATAGCTTTTAGAAAAGCGAAATTGAGTGTGTGCGTCTTTTTATCAAGCATTTTCAAGAGATGCGTTACATAACTTCTACATACAATACCGCGTCCGACTAACTCAGTGGCGCCGCTGAGCTCGCGATAGGCGATAGTTTGGTGAAATTTGAGATCGTTACGAGGGTGTACAAGCCACTCGGTCAAAAGCTTAATTCGATTCTCGCAGCCCGAAGAACCCGTTCTCTCTTCCTGAGAAATACGCCTATCCTCCGCTTTCTCATCGATCGTCTCGGAAGAGAACATCTTCGTCGGCTCTTTGTCGTC
>QVNW01000269.1:0-57527 GCA_014825475.1 Pseudomyrmex flavicornis
AATACTCGTCGAACGTGCTTACTTTTCCTCGCAAATCGCCAAAGCCAGTGAAGGATGTGATGTACGCGTGTGCATGCGTGCCGCATACAGGTATATTAAACAATTTTCCAGCCAACACATTACTAGTCCCATCAAATCCACCTGTAACATTATAAGTCATTTTAAATTTAATTTTCTCTCTATTTTATTTTTTTATTTTATTTGTATTTTAGATTTATTTTTTATATTTATTTTACGATACACTATTAAATTCTATCAATATTTATTATATAGTCTACAAGAAACATATTCACTCTATATTTATTGTTAGTATATAGTATATACATGTATATACTATATATATAAGTGTATATACGTCACATGACCTCCTAAACTGTTACTCATTATCTAGGCAGTACCACCTGGTACTGAATGGAACAGTATTGATTGATTCAACAAAATTGTTAAGTATAGTGTAAGGGTGATAAAGTGGTACCAGACACCTGTCTATCATCTACTGCAATGTATTATATTGCGGTGAAGTATATATATATAATTCTGTAAGCTTTGCATATTTCACAAATAAATTTAATATACCGTAAAAATCAGTTCAAAATATATCATAAATTTCTATAAATATATACAGATAATTTATATTTTATTAGCAACCTAATAATTAGTAAATAGTATGTATATTATAGCAAAAATTAACTTAATTTCTATATTGCGCACCTTTGCAATTCAAATCATTACACCATTGCACAACGCTTATAGAGAGTTTTCTGAACAAAATGATAACTTATTGTGTCTATACCAAACTCAGGAATCATTTTAATTTAAGCTTAATAAACCAATTGCACATCTGATAGAATCCATCTACACTGACATTAATTTTAATAAAAAGAAAACATATATATATATATATGTATATATAATAATAATAATAATAATAATAACGATAATAATAAATAAGACATTTACCAACATAGCTGTATTTAGATGCACTTAATCCTCCATCAGGACCTTGTGCTCTTCGAAGGCCGAATTCTAGTAATCGTATGTTCTTTCCAGCAGCCATGCGATACCTTGCTGCATTAGTAGCCATTAAGCTTGCGTAATTCACCAGTGTTAATAGAGTTGTTTCTAGTAGCTGCACCATTATTAGTGGTCCTTCCACTCTTATCAATGGAACTCTATAACAGTAAACACATTATTAAGTATATATCACATTGAAATTTTCTTTCTTTTTATCAAGACAAAATTCTACCTTGGAAACACAACAGATCCTTCATCTATAGCATATATTGTAACATCCCTTGCGGTAAGACTCTGTAGATAATCGAAGAATTTTTTGTCTACCATAGGCATAGTTGATTTCAGGTACTCGATATCTGCAGTACGAAACTAATATAATTTGTACGAGAATTGAATAAGTAACGAGTAGCTTTTGTGTATACAAACCACTTGGAGAATAATGGAATTTATTCAAAAACTTTATGCATTCTTCAAGACCAGCAAAGATTGTGAATTCTCCTTGGAAAGGATTTTTACGGAAGAACAAATCAAACACAGCACGGTCATTCATTTTGCCGCTTTTCCAATAAGCATAAGCCATTGTTATCTGATACAAATCTGAAAGCAAACATTATACTTTATAAGTATATCACAGTCTACACAATTGTAACACATTCATCATAACATGTGGGTTTTATTAGCACTTGAAAAAACAGACTATTTTACTTTTTAAATGATTCAAGATAAACCGCATATATTTACTGCATGTCTCTCCATGCATGTAAATGGTAAATGTGTATATTAAATTTGACTAATATTCAAATTATCAACTGATTGTGTTATTGACAAATGGATTTTTTAAAAAGATAAAAATCAGTCAATCACAATTTATCGTCCAGAATATATATGTGCTCTTTAAAAACATATTTATACGTAAAAATATTTACTCGATGAAGACATTGAAGAATAAAAAAATCACGGTGTGGTGTAATTAAAGAGATCACGAAAGTGGAACGTGACGTGCATCACGTACCTGTCAACAGCGGCTGAACCACGCCGTTTTGCCGCGAATTGCAGCACGTTCTATCATCCTCATCCGTTGACATTTTGCTCAGAAAGTGGTGGACAACGGCTACGTTTCGAGAAATTTACTGCGAGTGCTGAAAAGCTACGATATATGTCACGCGAACTATGTGTAGATTTTTAGTATTGAAAGGAGACAACGAAACGCAATAAAAAAAATCAGTCTTATTGCACATTCGCTGTGTCATTAGCTCTCTATCTCTCTCTCTATTTTTCGTCTTCCTGATGCTTATCTCAGTCTCTGTTGCACTATTCTCGTATACACTCTCTGAAACAGATCCACGAGCGCGCGTTACATTAGATTTGCTTTGCGGGTAATCTTCACCGAATTCACTTTCTCTATGTAAATATAAGAGAAGTACATATACAACAACAATGTAACGCAGTTATCGAAACATCACAATGTTCTTGCCGTGTGCACATCATGATATAAGATTCTTCCACGCGATATATGTACATACATACTCGATCTCAAACGACCGCTTGACCTGACGAGATCAATTGTGTGTATTCAATTCGAGAAACGAGAAGCAAAGAAAATAAAGTATGTGTATGTGTGTGTAAAAGAGAGAAAAAGAGAGCGATCGTAAATGAGACACAAACCTCGCTGCCGATTCCGGCGATGATCGCACTGTCGCGACAACAACACCAACAAGCCGACGTGCTAATATCAACTGACATTCCTCGACGCGAATCGTGGTGTAATATACAATCGGCCGCAGGAATCGATAGGGAATGTTTCAAGGACGTTCGACACCGTTGGCACGGCCTGTTACCCTCGCCGCCAATCACCGTGCCGTCTCCGTCGGAAATCACTAGACGTCCGCATTTTGAGCAAGAATTCTCGTTCCCTCCCGCGTTAGATTACGATTTTTTTTTTAATTGTTTAGGGGAGGGAAAGAGTGTGTGTACACATGCCGCGGCGATATCAAGTTATTTTCTTTTTGAGAGAAAGTTACTCGAGTCTTTGGAAAGTTCTTTTCAGCGATATGTATAAGATAATATATTTTTTAATAAGCATTTTACGCTGTCGCGGTTCTGAAACGAGTAGATCTAAAGATACGACCTGAATTGTAAATAAGACACGCGTAGAAACTAAAAAAAACACTCTTTTCTTAATTTCTTTGTTTTTCTTTTAAGAGCGTAAAGTTCAATTAATTTGCAGTTAACAAAAAAAAATGTAATTAATTTGTAATTTAGAGAAAAAACATTTTGTTAATTTGTTGGTTTTTCACATTATAAGAATATTCTATTCATTTACGTGAAATTGTCACATATATAAATGTTCTTTTTTTCTAGTATCTGCACCTTTGCTCTTACACGTAAATATAAGTGACGACTATCGTACTTATGTACGCGCGTGCATCATCTTTATGTAACAGTCGAGATAACGCATTGCTTGAACTAAATGTTAAATATATATGTATATATATATTTTTTATTATCATATTTTATTACCGCAATAAGACGCTAGATTTAAGAGGATTTAAACTGACGATATTAAAGCACACAAGACGACAATTGCGTGCACAATCCTTATATATGTGGTCCAATAAGATAAGAATCGCAGCAAAATATGTGCGAAAGTACGCGCGAGATTTTCTTCGTCGTACGCGAGTATATAGCGCGCAATTCGGTCGTTGAATAGAGTCTGTTACCCGTGCTACATCGTGCTCTGCTGAAGAAGATATAAATATACAATCTCATCTTCTCTAGCGCTTGTAAATAGACTTGCTGTACACGTGGAATATCATCGGATCTATCGTGTGTCTCTCGCTGCATTTCGTGTGTCTCTGCGCGAATGTTGTATTTGTTTCCTACGAATTTATCATGTACATGTATGTACTAGATAAATGACGAGAATGATAGGAACAACAAAGGACGAATGTCTCTTCCACGAGTTAAAACTTTTTGCAATGTGTGACTCACTCTTTCCAATTATTGAAAATGCTGCGGCATTACCTTTTGACAAATTCAGCATTGCATATTGTTAAATTGCAGCATTGCAGGAAAAGAAAAACTTGTTAAATCGACCGTATCTTGTGTAGATATACGTAGTATATACGATATGATATGTATGTTAAATTGTTATGATTTGCAGTTTTTTATAAAGTAATATACATATATAAATAACGGCGTGTATATACGCGCGATTCTTCAAGGATCAGATCAAACCGAACACCGCCTCGAGGTAAGTAGGCAATAATAGTGCTCGCACGTTTCCAGCGCGGTAATTAGCTAATAAGTTCGACTAAACAGACATATCGTTAGGGGCAACACGTTACCGCAACCGACGATCGACGCACTGCGGCAATTCTTTTCTTTGTCTTTTGAGAGATATGCGAATAAAAAAAAGAATAAACAAAGAAAGAGATGAAGAAGCTTTCCGAGTTCGACTAAAGTTTATGCGGTAGAAAAAGTGTAAGAGTAGCAGGATTTCACTTTGCAAACCGCGTGTTAATTCTCCCACGATGAAAACGTTATTGCTAAGTAGAGGAGAAGCTTTAGAACTTTGTCCCGATGAATCAAGTGCTTTGCGCCAAGTACACGCGCCACTCAAATGTGTGTGTTCTCTCTCTCTCTCTCTCTCTCTCTCTTACCCATATATAAAAAAATAAATCCTTCAAATCCAATTTCTTATCTTTCTAACAAAATGTATTTTACACTTCTAAACTCACATTGTTATATTGTACTATATAAAAATCTTTCTCTACAAAAATCATTCCACAATAAAACTAATATCAAAAACTGGCGCCAAGTGAAATTGTTACATACACTACACACGTTATATTATTACATTGTTAAAAACTATAAACTTAAAATATCAAGTAACTGTGAATATGTGTGTGTGTGTGTAAAACACAGAGAGACACTTGTGTATATACAGGATGCTTCAGAAAGAGGTGTCCAAAGTTTGGCATCATATTCTACTTTTCTTAAGGATGAAAAACGATCATATAAACATAGGTTTCGAAACTCTTTCTTTTCAAAGTATAAACGCATCTTGTTTGTGAGATGATATTTTAAAAATGCTTGTAACTCACTTAAAGAAATTGCTGGAAAATGATTTTCCACGATAAGCTGCTTTCAATAATATGGATGACTTGCTCTACCAATATTTGCTAAAATAAAGAAAAAGTGTTGACAGTTCTAACTGTGAATCTATGTAAAATTTCGAGGTAAATAAAGAGCGTTTATATCTCAAAAAGAAAGACTTTTCCATGTGTTTAAACATATAATCTTTTTTCATTCTTAGAAAGATTAGAATACGATATCAAAGTTTGGCCACCTATTTCTAAAGCATCCTGTATATTAGATATATTATATATTAAATATATCTTATACTATACATCATTGAGAAAACTCAACACATTAGACATTGCAAATAAAAAATAGTACAAAAGAAAAAGCTTAATTAAAATAAAAAATTTGTCATGCAAAAAACTTGGCGTTGCCAAACTTCTTACAAGTTTCTATAGAAACTCCAAGTGCCTACGGATCTGTTATTTAGAAAATTCTGCAGCGCAAGTTTTATCTTAATATCGTTTGACGAGTATCTCTGTATCTTTCTTGTTTACCAATCTGTTATAAACTTTCTGTAAATAGATATTGTTATGATTTACCGTCTCTCGCGTCTTGTTTGTTGCTCGCCATTTGTAGAATCGTCGATGATAAAGTTATAAAAATTTACGCATCGTATTTCTTATCGAACGATACAAGTACAAAACGAGCTCTTTATCTGTCAAATATGAGTTTCTCAAGATCAATGACGCTAGATTTTTGAGACTTTGAGTTATCTATTGCGTTTCTCGCGTTAGAACTGGCTAATTATGTCCTCGCTCTACGCTTGCCAATGTGACGTAAAAGTGATTTAAGTGACGTTGTCTGCTAATACGTAACACGGATTGGTCGTTGAACTACAACTTTACTTAAGTATTCATCGATTTCTGCGATCACTGCACAATTTAATTTGCCGTTTCTTTTTTTACGATTGCTTCGTAATTCTGTTTCGTTAGAAGGAGAGAGCGCGAGCGAGAAAGAGAGAGAGAGAGAGAGAGAGAGAGAGAATACGTATTACTACCTATATAAAAAAATGTAAAAATATTCATGGCATACAATCTAAAAATAAAAATAGTAAAATTATAAAATTAAATAATTATAAAACTTTTCGTACACTGCATATTTACGATAATAAAATAACTTTTGGTGTAAAAAATATATTACTTCACAAGATATATAGAAATTAAGTCAGCTTTTACCTGTCTAGTTTTTATTCGCAATGCGCATATTTTTCGCATGTGCATATTGGGAGAATTGTTTGCCAGTAACCAGTGATAACTTTCCGCGGCGCAGAGGATTCTGAATTGTTATGATCAATAATATTTTCGATATCATAATTCTAAGATCTTGATACACTGCAATAATTGCACTATATTTTATCTTATTTTCTTTTGTTCCTTATTAACAGAAGATTTATTTGTCTGCGCGAAGATATTATGTCGATGTTGCGTTTATCATTTTGCGAACGCGTTTATGTATCCATGTGAGATTAGGTGTTATTTATGTGTCGATAAAACGTGTCGTTCTACTCTGTACTTTGCCCCCTTTTCCTAGAAACAATGATACGTTTGTTTGAAATCAAATCGCATAATTATTATTATTTTTTTATATTCTTAAATTACAATCGTTATGTTTCTTCTCCATAATGCACACACGTGTTGGTTTAACGATACTAATTTTTCTACACAGACGTAAAAAGTGCAGGATATCGCATCTGGTTCGACTCATTTTATACAACGAAAACTTTATTTTGTATACATACGTCACAAATGATGGTATATTCCGCGCTAACTATATAACTCTACAAAATGATCCTCTCTTCTCGTCTATTTGTCTGCTGCTGAGTTACACGCTACGTTAAATTCTTCTGCGTTACACAACTGGCACTTCTGAAATATCGGTAATCAGCGATTAAAATCGCGCACTAATCTCGATTACACCGGAGCTGGAATGTTTCGTTTAGAAAAATACTCAATTTTTGATTCTCTAAGATCTAAGATGCAAGAATTAATGAGCCGTGAACATGGAGTTTTCTTTTGCCTTGGATGTGCTTTCTTTCTCTCTGTCTCAAAAATTGATTATTTTTTTTTTATATAACTACTATTTATTGTTGTTTATACTTCTATATATATTATATAATATGTATATAATATATGTCGGTAAGCATCTGGAAAAAACGTAATCGCAAAATACACGCTTGTATCTCTATGAGCTAATACTGTATTAATATTGTGGTTACACATGATTTCTCTCTCTCTCTCTCTCTCTCTCTCTCTTGTTGTGTAACTTCCTTTTTTTTTTTTTTTGTTTTTCTGGCCTATATGCTTTCTATTTGTGGCATCGCGGTGTTTTCAGCACGTGTGCGAATGTATACGGAAGCACAGACTAGTATCTACGTTTTACGCAAAAACTAATTAACTAACTTAATTATATTAGTTTCCTAAAACTACTCAGACTTCTGTGTAACATTTATCTCATATATATATATATATCTTGCTTATAAGAATAACGTCGTGATCGTATTTGTGATATCGACTACAGCGTCTACAGGCTGATTAATCGATATAATTAATACTGCGAAGACTAGAATCGGACATGTGACGTTTTGCGGTTTTGTGTTTCGTCCTTAAAGGGGGGTTTTTTTCAAAGGTTTTCTCCTCATCTTACTATCTAATTTGACACACAATTTGCGTATACAGTCTTAACATTTATGATGATGTTCGTATTGTGCTAAAAATATGTAATAGACAAAATCTGTTCTTTTTTCACGAATTTTCTTCTTCTTTGGTCGATATATATATGTTCCGTATAAAGTTCCCTGTGAAATATCTTCTTGATCGCTACGAGTAAAATAATGTTTGGTTTTTTTTAGAATTCTCGTCACTGTGTTTGAATAACGCTAGATCAAGTATAATCTAAAACTCGCAAAATGTAATATAATGTTATTAGACACAGACACACAGACACACACACACATTCTCTCTCTCTCTTTCTCTTTTACTCACTCATACGTAAATGTGTATATACAAAAGTCCTTTAATAATTAGCTTCGCGAAAGGGAAAGAAGCTTCCACTGATCATATCATAAACACTTTTACTGTTGCAGCTGGCGGATAGTTGACGACTTTTTTCTCTTTCGCGAAGCGAATTATTAAAAGCTTGTTTATACACATTATATAGGTCATAGTTGTAAATTTCATAACCAGTACAAAACAATCAGTATTACAAACAATTATCACAGAGTTTTATTAAGATAACGTTATATATGTATGTATAGAGAAAGTATTTGCAGCTAATTTCTAGATATATATTTTTTCCTGTCATAAGTCTGTTTTAACAAGAATACATAAAGAATAAAAATTATATTTTTATTGACTGTTATCTCTTAAATATATTTTAAAAAACAAAAAGTTTTTCTTTGCTTCTAAAAAAAGTTACTTATTATATATTTCTAACCATTAGAAAATAGTAGGAATAAATATGCATAAAATGGCAGTGTAAGCTCTTTATCACAAAAAAGTAAACATTATAAAAGAAATTATGAAACGCAACTTGTATTACTTTTAAACATATAATCCGATGAATAACATAAAAATGTATAACTAATTTAAATAATATTTATATACACACTCTCTTAAAAATACATTCAACAATTATTTTCTTTCTATTATTAACATAATGTATATAACGTGCGAAGTGTTTCAAAAAGAAGACTAGAAACATGTTAATACTTGAAAATAAATGTCTGGCTATGAAATTTTCAACTAATTTTCTCTATTTTTTAACTGCAGTAAAGCTTCATCGCTAAGTTCACTAATAACGAATGAAAGTTTACCAACACTTAGATCAACGAACATCCCTATCAGATAGTAGAAAGAGAAACATACTTATATTCAATAAATCATTAACAAAGTATACAATACCAACAACAACGTTTACCGCTAAATGTATATAAATAAGAATAATAAAGCATACAAAATTTCTTGTTTTCATACGTTTTAGCACCGTTACTTTCTGGAAATAAAGCTTACATTCTTACAGATAATACGTGATTAATATGTCACTTTCTATCACTTTCGTCGACAGAACATGTTTATTCAAGATGTTTTTTTATTTTTACGACCAGTCCTCATACTGACTGTCCACGGTTCATCTCATTAGATCCGCCGCTCTCTGTCGGTCTCGATGAACTTCTCGCGGATGCATCCTTTTGCGATGCGAAAAACAGTTGCCAGAGCTCGCGAAAGCTTTCGGACAGTAAGGGCACTGATAAGGCCTCGCACCTGTGTGCTGATTTATGTGGAATTTCAAATCCTGATTTCGCTTGAATGTCTTGTCACAAAGCGGGCACGCGTGCGGTCGCAGATCCGAGTGTGTTATACTATGAGCGCGTAATGTCGAATTCGTCGGATACACTCTGCCGCATACATTACACGGGAATTGTATGCCACCGTGATACTCTTTGTGTCTAAACAGATTCTTCTGCGTCTTGAAGCTGTAAGAAATTAAATTTTTTTTAATCAAAAATATACATAATTGTGATTAGTATTTTATGAAAAAAGCAAAACTTTGGATAATGTATTAAAGTGTATATATATTGTATATTTAAATTAAGTCATTTCTTTTGTATGAAGTTTTAATATCTTAATATTATCATTTTATAATATCTCAATATATAGTTTAGTTAAATTTTACGTGTGAAATTATTATAAATTACATATGTGCAGCAGCGATACAAACATACATTCTTCCACATATGTCGCAGCCGTACTTTCCCTTAGGCCTGTGGGTTTCTAAATGCACTTTCAAGTTTCCTTTCGTGGAAATTCTTTTACTGCAGATTGGACAGATAAAGTTGGACGAATTGTCATCGTGTTCCTTTACAAGATTAGGATTGGTGTGAAGCACACCGTTCGTGGAATAAACGTGCTGAGATCGTAAAATAGGTTTCCCGTCGAATTTTCTCCCCTTAGGTAAATGCGACCATAAGTGATTTTGCAAGCCGATCTGTGATATAAAAGATCGGTCACATATTGTACATTCGTGCCTGGGTTTCGCAGCATGCACAGACTCAGTTTTTTCACCGTTCTCATATATTTTAGCCTCACTTTCGTCGTTCTTTTCTTCCTCCTCCGCTTCAGTGTCTCTAAATAAACAAATAAGTTTGCATGTTGAACAAGTATCTATATAACAAGCAATATGATCTCGAAACAATTTTTATATGCATAAAATTTCCTACCTATTGTGTAAATACAAAGAATCCAATGAATGCGTCTTTATTATCTCTTCCTCATTGTCGGAGGAATCTGAAGCTTCTGATGCGGACTGTTCCATACCACACTGTAAAAACAACATCGGATCTACTTTCACTTCCATTTCCTCTGTGCTTGGCGTGTGGCACTTATCCTCTTGGGAATTCGACTCTGGTG
Source organism: Pseudomyrmex flavicornis (assembly GCA_014825475.1). NCBI lineage: Eukaryota > Metazoa > Arthropoda > Insecta > Hymenoptera > Formicidae > Pseudomyrmex > Pseudomyrmex flavicornis. The sequence goes on from QVNW01000269.1 coordinate 10,566, forward strand.
GTCCCTGTGGTTCGTCTTCAGTTAAAATTTCTATTGTACCCTGTGTACACAACATAACAATGATATAACTTAGCACATAATGAACAGAGAGTAATTTCAAAGCAAATCAACAATCACCAATATAGACCTTTGTCAATATAGAATGTAACAATCCTCGGTCTTCTATCTTTTTTACAGTATTTTGTGCATCCTTAATAATCTGCATCTCCTCATCCTCCGGTACGGAATTTGTATTGTCAACGTTAGAAAAGAGCTGCAATTTTAATCTTTCTTGGGTACGATATGCCATCATTGCAAAACGATGGACACCCTCCAGTCTCCTAACGCATATAGAGCAGACCATTTTTGAAAATTTGTCTTCCGAAGTTATCTGAAAAACACGTAAATATTAGTACGTAGCTTTGAAACGTGTACACTTGCAAAATAAATAAGCAGAACAAACAATTGTTAAGTGTTATATATTTTTTACTTATATCACGTACTTAATATAATTTATGTATATTTGTCTGTCTGTAAATTTCTTATTTATCTTATAAAAAGTAGATATAAACAATTTTAGATTTCCAAAAAATATTCTTTTTTTTTTCAGACATCGATATGTTATATTGAAGTCAATTTGACGAAATTGATATAGAAATGTATATTTTCTCAATGTCATTATTATTATTTTATTATTTTCATTATTTTTCATTTACTATTATTCTTATTAGATCAGTACACATTTTTCTCATATGCGTGTATTATTACATCATGTTGTATTCAAGCACACAATTTTTTTTTCGGCGAGTGAATTTCGTCGTGCAATTAACCTAACTTTCAGCACGGCACGAGCGCCGATAATTTCGCCGATGGATGACCGGAGCGGTTATTTGAAAAATCGCCGTCGTATTTTTCACACATGTGCCAGTAATTGACGATATTCTCCGTAATTTATTCCGCCTGATGTCATTTCTCCAACGTCACTCCCCGCCGACAGTCCTCATTTCCGATTATATTTATAGATGTACTTATATAGCACATACAGAGCGCGGTATACTTATTGCAATCAATAAAATGCTAATTTTTAACACTTTTGTAGCCCCGCACAAAATGGTCGCTCTTGACGCACGTATTTCTCGCGTATTTCACGTCACTCGCTCTCGTAGTTTTCCGCGAACAATAAGCTCGTTGACATTTCGCGAATTACTGGAACCAGGCATAATTAATTTTCGGTCGGAGATTTTTGCGTGAGAGAGGCGTGACGACGTCATTACACTTAAGCACCTGGACCACCAAAATGTCGCCGTTATATTTAGACGAACGAGTCGATTTACATATCCGCGGCTCCAAATATGTCATCATTTGCAAAGAAAAAAATAATCAGTGAAATCTTATTAACTTTGTAATTACAACAATTTTTCTGATTTATCGCGAACGTTCGCAATCGTGTGACTGCGCGCACACGATTCCGCACAGAATCGTCGTCGCATACATGTGTAAGAAGAGATAATTTTTCTTAAGAAAGGTATCATTCACAAAATCAAAAGTCACGATCGGCGTGCAATTAATCGATGTACGCGAAAATTTTCAACGTTTACATTTCGCGATCACGAGATCATCATTGTACTCACCCGCCGATTTCACCCTCTTACAATATCGCCGATCGCGCGAAATCTGCACAAAATCGTGTGTACTTACCTCGCTTGCACTGTCGATCGGCGCGACACGACGCGAGTTTTCAAAATTCGAAATTTCGCGACAGCCGATGTTCGTCACGACCGGCACGTGATCGCCGACACACGCCGCGTAAGAGGAGACAAATTCTGAATGAAAAAAAAAGCAAAGTGGAGGAGAAATGGAAACAAAATGCAATTTCATGACTCACCAGGATGTACAGGTACTTCCTTATCTTGGTCTGCAGGTAATGACGCCGACCGTCCTCTCCAAAAATGTGTATCCCGCCGTCTACGGCGGCGATATCGGCCGCACAGATTCGGCACTGTGGCAGGGACCGATCTGCTTGCCGATTACGCTGCTGCTGCTGCTGTTGCCGCTGCTCGAGATCGCGTATCGTCGTATCCATTTCAAAAATCGTAGAGAATGGAAAAAGATCGCACAGGAATTAGGCGGAAGAGAGAGAGAGAGAGAATAATAAAATAAAAAACGGTGCGTTGCGATTTTTGCGTTCTCGATTCACGGCTGGAAGACTTTTCTTTTCCGCGACGATAAACGATAGGCACGAGAGACGCTGTTTTCTCTTTCCCCCCCTCCCCCTCCCCTCCTGACTCACGACTGACGACGGCCGAATCGCCCGGCGATGATGCGGTATCTTCATGTATCTTCCGGATGACGGCGACGCTGCATCATCCTCGGTAACGAGGAACGGTTGCGACAGTGCGCGCGCGACCGGGCGAAGAAACGCGTGTCTTCCGGTGGCCGAGCGACCGACCGAACGAGCGGCGCGGCTTGATTATTCTATAACGATTTTCTCTCTTTTCTTTTTTTATTTCTCTCGTTCCGCCGTATATACTTTATGAGCGGAGGGCTGCGGATTGGGCGAGATTATAAGCCGCGCGGCACCGCGCGAGACGCGACGCGAGACGTCGTTTTCGCTCGTGTGCTCTTTATAAAAACAGACGCGCGCTCTCCGCGGCGCGAGATGGATAGAGAGTCCGTCGGGCGTCGGCGTGCGTCCCGTCCCGTCCGTCTCTCTCTCTTCCCTCCCGTTGAGAGTGCCGAGAGTGCTCAATACAAAATATATAATAGCATTCGTCGATTTGAAAAACATATGTATATAACCAATTGTTTTATTTATGGATTCCGCCGACGCTTCGCGTCGCGGCGCGGCGCACAGCGCTTTCCGCGCGCGCACGCGTGTATGTGTATGTGTGTGTGTGTGTATTTGTGCGTTCTACGGCGTCGCCGACGCGCGCGAACTCTGCCGCCGCGAGCATCCGCGAAAATCGCATATTACATCAATGTAATAACGACAACGACGATAACGACTACGACGATAACGACTACGACGACGCGACCATGCGGAGAGCGCAAGGAATCAAACGCGGCACTTTAATTAATCCGCCATCTTGGCCGGCGCGCTAATTTTTTTTATCCTACTGTTTTCGCGCGCGCGACGAATCACGTGTTCCTCGATCGTCTTCGCGTCAACGTTCGCGTTGTGACACGTGCCCGTTACCCGTTCACGAATGCGCCGATACATCACGCATTAATCGTTTGTTGCGAATTCCGCGTTTTCCCGCCATTCCTGCGTTCGCCGAATGTTACTCCGCGAACGCGCGCGCGCACGGATTTTTGCGCGACGCGGAAAATAGTCCGCAAATGTTTGACGAGCAGCCTCCCTCGTGGGGGAGGATACGGAGAGCCGGCGCTACGCTCCACGTCCCCATTTAAAAAAATCAATACTTAATAATTAGCAATTAATACGCGCACCGGGCGCACGTGTGTGCGTGTGTTTGCCGATTATCCTGCCCCTCCGTGTCGCTCGCAACCCACTCTCCCGGTCCGTGGCTCTTCATCACACCGTGATTGTTGAATAATGACGCGATCATTATTTCGTTAATTCGTATCGACGTTTATTATTATTATTCTCTTTTTTCGTTTTTGACGACGACAATGCGATCGTGTCGTTCCGAAAAAAATAAAAAAATAAATTTTAGACGTATTGTGATTGGAGTTAATTGAAGAAAATTTAATGTGATGATGATGATGATGCATTCAAATGATTGAGATGATATTAGCCGAGTGAGACAATATATATGCTCGATTATGTAACTGATTAAATTTTTAACTGGCATATATTATAATAATTATTATAATTTGTAAATTATGATTACTTGTTAATGAAGCTACTAAAACAAAATGGTCATATTGATTGCGTAAATGTGCGATTTCACAGAAAAATGGATGCTGAATTGAAACAGTATTTATTTAATGTTATTTAATTACGAAAAAATCAAATGCAGATATAACGCTGGGAGAATATAAGTATATCATCTGTTTATCGAAGCATAAAAAACAAATGCAAAAATATAGGAATGACATAACCTATAACAAGTGTCGAAATAGTAGAATAATTAAAACACATCATGGAAATAATTACTAAATCTATGTTTAGTTTTTTTATATTTATTTTTTGCTTGTAGAAAAAAAAATTGAAATGTTCAGTAAAATTCTCTATATTAAAATTATTTTTCTCTATATTAAAATTATTATTTGTTTGCTATATTCTTCCTTTTGGATGTTTCTAACAAACAAACACACACACTAAAATTATCTAAAATATAAATTACCCCATGTGAGAAAAGAAAATGTCAAAAAACGAAGCCTGTGGATATATATCACTCTTATACAGTATCGCAGATAAGCCATTAAATTTGTGGTCAAAATACATTTCCTGTGGCGGTAAAATTCGCAGATTAAAGATGACACATTATATGGAGACAAAGTACTCGAAATCACAGGATCTTACGACAGCGCGATCGTTACGAATATAACTACTCCCGCTGAAACATTAGATGTTATGAACATAAAACTTCCTATTCTTGTGTTAGTAATAAAAAATTTAAATTTACAATTCAAGCTGGAAGTCCAGGTATACATATAATGCTTTACAATATTTTATGAGCAAACACTATATATAAAACACTATATGTTTTCTTTCATATAATTTTACTATAATTTTAATTCTTTTCAAAAATAATTTTTTTTCTCTTTGTAAAGATAATAGACAAAGAACAATACCGCAGAAAATTCTCTTTTCTCACTTATAATTTGGAAAGGTCAAGAATCAATGCAAGTGTGGCTCGTATTTCCTTGAAATTAGAAGAATGTTGGAATACTTTAGAAATAAACCTTCAAACTCTGTGCTATGAAGCATATAAAACAGATTACATGGCTCTGCAGAGAATAATAATTTACGCCAACTGTTATATAAGAAGAGTGTATTTGCAAGATCGTCACTACAATAATAATGAAACTCCCATCGAGATGTATCAAGCATTTCTTCATATGTATATGTTAAAATGGGGAATTAATGCGATCGATGAAGCTTGTCAGACAGAAGAATGTTATACAGGTTTTATATCTTGAAAAAATATAAGATCTATATGCAAATAATATACATATATATTTCTTAATTTTATTTTTTAGGATTTGCAGAACAACCTAAAGATTTAAGCTTGGCAAGTATTAATTCAATTGGTATATTGCAAACAAAATTTAGCTCAAAACCCATATATAGTACAGGAAAACTGAAAAATTTAAATACACTTAATAGTGTGGTAAATTCGTGCAAATCTAACACATTGGAAAGAAAGCATATGTCACTAGATACTTTGAACAATGCAATAAAAATGCATGATAACAAGAATGGTTTTATTAGGAAAAATGAACACTTCAAAGAGTCTCTAGCAAATGATACAATTGTGGAAAATAAGCTACAAAAGAGTAACATGGAGAAAACAGAACATAATGCAGTTAAAACACATAAGACGGGAAATCAAAGTTCCTTGATAAACATACAAAATAAAAATCAAATTTTGCGACCTGTGACTTTTATTGAATCAAAAAGAGTTATGAGAAATCAATTTTTAAAAACACATGTTAGTGAAACTTTATTCGAAGAAAATGAAAATCCAGAATATACAAATTTGCAGAAAATTCAGAATGCAGGAAATAAATATGTTAATTCAAAAGAACATAATGGCAATAATATACATATAGAAGAAACTGTCAATGTTAAAAATAGAAAATTTCAAAAATCTCTTCCTAGTTTTTTATCTGATTTTAAATTCGCGCGAGACTCATATGAAAAGATTGATAAAAAAAGCGAAAACATATTTAACACTCAAAATGATGAACTATATATTATTTCTGAGGATAAACAAGTAAAAGAAAACAAAAAGAACATTGCTGACAGCTTAAGATCTCTGACTGATGTCGATGAAAGTGCTGAAGATACATCTGATAATATTCCACCAATAATTGAAAAAGAAGCTGCTACACTAGAAAAAATAAATTCGCGAAGCAGATACTTAGGCATAGACATGGCTACGTCAAATTTTATAGCTGCATATCATTTTACAAAAAGAAAATTTCTTAAAAAATTAAAAGACAAGGGTCTTGCTATAACGCAAAACGAATTATCGCTGTGCGATATGACTAATCGACGAAAATTTTACAATCAACAACACTTTATAAACAAACAAAGATGGTGTATAGACAAATGTACCGGTTTGTAAAAAATTTCAATTGTTTCTATAAATAAATAAATAATCTCAAATAGAAAATGTGAAGATTAGAATTTTTCGTCTTTATTCAATCATTTTAAGCCTACACATATAAATCATGAGCATCTTTTCCTTTTTTAAGAAATATTTAACGTGCTTCTTGATGGACTTAGATCTCTTAGGCATACAAAAGCTTATGTATGTATTAGATAAATTTGTTCGACATACACACACACACACACACACACAACTTATTTGTAAGAACTAAAAACATTTAAAAATTGATTTCTTTTAAAATTATAAATTAGAATAGCTCCTTAATCAGTCAATAAGTTTAATCTGGTACAACTGATCCAATGAGATTAGTGAAACTTGAAAATATTCTAGTCAATAAAGCATATACGTAATTATATGCGATAAAAAAGTGTGTATATTTTGTTTTTTATAGTGGTAATATTTTAAGAGTTTATATAAAAAATATCAAATAAAAACCCTTAATTATAATCTTAAAGTATAGGATATAAAATAATGTATACATAATACTTACAAAAGTATAATAAAATCACTTCACAAAGTATTATAAAAGCTTTTTCTATTATATAAGATTCCAAATTTTTTTAACAGGGATTACTTTACATATGTACAATCCCGTCATTAATGTAATGCCTACTATAGGCAAATTAGAGAGAAAGAATTTGCTTTCTTTTGGTCCAATAAAAGTTGCTGGAACACCAATATTATTTTCTTTATCGACCTATAATGTTAAATCACAATGTTAGCACTATATAATAGCAAAATGATGTATAGATCTTGTTTTAGCTTTGCATTGTACCTTATGTGCTAATTTCTGAAAGTGCATTATTTCAATCTTTAGATTTTGTAAAGTTTTTTGCATCTTTTTCAGCTTATCTTTATATCTCATTCTTTCCACCGGAGAAAGACAAATAGTTTCTTTTTCAGCTTGCATCAAATTATTTTTAATATATTGGAAAGTAGATGCTGTCACGCCTATCTGTTTCTTTACAATTGCTAGAGATAGTATACTGTCATAAATACTGTAATTAAAATATACATATGTGTATATACAAAATAAAAAAAAAAAAAAAAAAAAAAATATATATATATATACACACATACATACATACACATACACTCTCTCTTAATTTTTTCTATAGAAAAACTAGTATTAAATATTTAAAAAAAAATGTTAAACCTACGTATATGGATCAGATTTCTTAACAATGCCAAGGCTATTCGTATGCCACTTTTTACTGTGAAATTCTTCAAGACTTTCTAAAAATTGCCTTTTATGAACAGATATATCGATACCTAAACGGCAAATATCATCTTCTGTCAATTGCAAAAACATTTTAAGATCCATTCCTTTGAATAGATTGCTGTATCTTTCCAAACCCATTCCATGTAAGATTGTTGATACATCAGAATCTAAAATCTTTTTAGGAAATAAATCTGGGAAAAAGTCCTTCCAAGTTGTTACTTGAGACGCTTCACAAAACATTGATACTTCTTCTTCGTTCTTGTCCTCTAGTAGATGATATATCTAAAAAAAAGTAATTGTTAGCGATACAAAATTGTAGTACTAGAGCACATTTATTATTTACCTCTGTAAAACCTTTTATATCTGCAATATCTTTAGCAGTCAAATAATTTCTGTCTGTTATTAAAGTATCCACATTGTGCTCTAAAAGAATCTTGACAATTTCAATTTTATTAGCTGTGACAGCATACATCAATGCCTATAATTTAATCAACAATTATTTATAAAAGAAAACCACAATTAATATTTAAATATCATCAAATCTTACAGTTTTTCCATCACAATCAGCTGCATTGATATCTGTTATATATTGCAGAAGTTCATTGACAAATTGTGTGCTTTGTGATTTACAGGCATACATTAAAGCAGTTTCTCTATTAAAGAATTAATTAATATCACTTTACACAATCTAATTATATTAAACATAATAATAATAATTTTAAAAGACTAAGACTTAAGTGTTTGTTGTTGCTATATTATGATGTTAGAAGTGAGAAATCTTTGTATATTTTTATCATAGATATTTATTGATTCAATATAAATTGCATGACAAAATGAATTTGATTGTTAACATCAAAATTCAATTCGGTTTAAACAAGACCAGGAATTAAAGTAAATATTAGTCTCTTATAAATTTCTATCCATATATTTTGAACTTACCTCTGCTTGCTTTTAGCATGAACTATATTATTAACATCATGTCTATTTACTAATAGTTTAAAGCATTCTAGAGAGTCCTCAGATTTTCCTTTTATGGAATTGCATAATGCCATAAAGGGTGTAAATCCATCTGTATAATTACAAACAAGTGGTAAAAATATTAATAATGAAATAAATAATATCAATTTTTTACCTTTGTGTTTATTAGGATCTGCGCCACTCTCTAACAAAAGATGCATTATTTGTGGTTGTGCATATGAAGCAGCATATAATAATAAAGTCCATCCACTAGATAGGAACTTATCAACATCTTGATCTATACAAAACACAAAAAAATAAAAATAAACAGTTTAATCCTAAATAATACAGAATTTCATATTTTATTACTTTTTATAATAAAGTATTATTTATTTTTAAAGATTCTTTTTTACTTCAATTATGTTAACAGCTAAATCAAACAGCTAATCAAAGTTTCAATATCGAGCCTATAATATGACTAATACCTATTTTGTTAAATATATATAACCTTTTGAATATATTTGGATAAAAAAATGTTAGTTCACAAACAATTGTTTTCTATCATAATTATATAGATCATAAAGAAAAATTTTATATCCTATACAAAAACAATTAGAATAAATAAATAAGCAATTTCTTTTTTCAATAATAATATAATTATACAGTCTCTGATTTTAATTTAAATACTACTATAGAGATGTAATATCTTCAAACTGATAATATCAAATAGAATTATTATCAGTTGAAAAATCATTCTTCAAAACATGATACACATATGTATAAGATTAGCAAAGAATAACATAAATAATGTTCACAAATGATTAAAAAATAATAGTACTTACAACTATCAAGATATTTTTGCACTACTTCAATATCTCCAGTCATACAAGCATTAATAACATCATTTTCTGAGATATCTTCTTTCTGAAGATTGTATACATCACAATACTCATTTGTTGTCTCCTCATTTATTACATCTTTCTTTGAATAATTATTATATACTTTACTATCCTAATACAACATGTAATTATATAAAAAAAACAATGATGTAAAATAGAGATGTTATCTACACAAATCAAGTAACCATATACCTCATACGAAAAATCGAAATCATCTTCATCATCTTCATCATCAGACATACCAGCAGGTCTCAAATTCATATACTTATTTGACATGATAAGAACAAAAATGTATATCTTTTTCTGGAATATTTAATACGTACAAATTAGTCGATTTTTCAAATACACATTTCATATATATATATATCTGGTTCAATCAGTCCACTCTTTTGGTGGTTACATACGTTAGCGTCAAAAGCCGAAGCAGCCGAAGTTGGCCGAAGTGAAGTTGATTCTAGGATTGACTGGTCAATTCGCGAAGCATGGTCAAAGATAATAAGGTTTTTAGCATATTTTTCAATGTACGCTATTGGTCTAGTTTCCACCGAAACCTTCAATTCGATTCCATTCCGGTACAGATTAAATTTAGTGTTCCGTTTCCATTGGAAGTAGAATAGAAGTGAGAAAGATTGATATTTCAGTAGAGCCAACTTAAAACTCGCTTCCGTAAATATAAACAGACATAGCTTAAAAAGAATATAATCCGAGAAACTTCTAATTAACTTTGCGGAAACGATTCAACTATATATTTAATCTTTTTATTTTCAACTTGCCTCGACTTCTTAACAAAACCCGACATAATGCAGACATACTAAAAAGTAGAGGTTGGTATTATTGAAACAACAAAAATCGCGAGAAATGCGAGAACGAGTCGAAATTCTCCGCGTCGCACGTTGGCTACACTTGCGCGCTCGAGTAGTTTCGTATCGAAGCGCGCGATATGTCGAGAATCGAAATTATATCGAGCCTCGATCTTTCTCGACACTTGAACTTTGAACGTCTTGGACTAGTGCACGTAGCACGGAATAGAACCATGTCCACGTTTGAACATAGCGTACGCACCGACAAGTCGCTCGTTGACATGGCTACGTAGATGCCAATGTGCACCACTCGTGGACATTGCGCTGGCTTACAGGGTAGAAAAGCTATTACAGTTTCTCATATGATCCTGGCCGCTTTCAGGCTTGAATTCATAGTCATTTCTCAAATCTCAGATCTCATCTCCAATCTCAACGATGTTCCATATGTGAACATGTTGTGTTTCGTTGAGATTTGAGATTGGAGATGAGATCTGAGATTTGAGAAACGACTATTCGAGCCTCAGTCTTTTTTCTCTCTCAGTTTAGACAATTCAAACTTGGTACTGATTGGTTAAATTTCTTATTGGACTAAAACATGGCGAAAGAGAGAAGTAACCAATCAGAAAACATTTATAAGAAACTAATTGTTATTGTAAGAAATGAAAATATTAAGTTTTAATAATTTAAAATTTGTTTTAAATGGTATCTATAAATTTTTTCATAATTTTTTGTGACAATTTTGAATACACTCAACATATAACTTATTTAGATAAATAAAAAATAAATATTGACTCTCATCAATAACATATATCAGAACATAACAATTGTTTAAAAATTAGATTAAAAATTAGAAAAAAAGATGTTTGTTAAAATTTATATTAAAAAAATAGTATTTAATTTTATATAAAAGAATTTCAATTGGTGTTTTAATACGCACTTTTTCTTACTTTCAATTTTTTTTGTATAAAAATATATATATATGAATAAACTAAAAACGTGAAAAAAAATAAAACATTAATATTTATATATTCCGTATGCAAAAGCGAAGACACCTTCTCTATCTCATATCAAAGTTAAAAAGTGTATGAGTTTAAATGTAAGAAGATTTTATTAAGCACATGATGAAACTATTAGAACTATAGTTACTGATATCGTAATATCGTTTCAAAATTTTTTTATATATGGTCATACATTACATTACACGCTCTTATATATTATGCAAGATAATTTCTGACCGACCTAGTCGATCGAACGTTAGTCGCACGCAATACTTCTCTTCGTTAACGTGTGCTCCGTGTGATTACTTGCGTAGATATTCTGTGCGAATTCAATAAGTCACATTTAAAGAGTCTCAATATACTAGTTCTTTTTACCAACTTCTAGTCTGTCTCTCTTCAAGAATCATCAACAAAGTTATTTAACGAATAATTATTGGAAACTTATTTTGCACTTAAACGTGTTAATCTTTATTTATTTTTACGTCACTGTAGAAGACACATCTCAATCATGGCTTGCCCAGTATCAAGCGGTATCGCGTAAGTAATTTTTTTTTTCTACCTCAAATGATAATAAAATGATAACATTTGATTTTATCAAAAGTTATAAACTCATTTTTAAAGATTAAAATTAATGAGTAGATTTAATGTCAAACAAACAGATGCATCACTCTAAATTTTTTAAAATTCTTTAACTGTTATTCTGCACTCGAGAGCGCACGCGCTTCTTGCATCATATATTATTAAAATATATATAATATAAATATAATATTATAATATTATACTTATTAAAATATACTTTATATCAAATTATAAAAAATAAATAAGATGTGCTTAATATTTAGCATATTTTCTTCCTGCATCAGAGTTCCAACATTGAAGTCGACAGTTTTACGTAAGAAAATACGTCAATAAAAAATTATATTTTGCGCGAATTCAAAACAAATTGCGTAAAAGATAATGTAATCGTCATTCGATTCGCGATGTCTTAATCGCATTATATCGCTCTCGTTTGCATTTAAAGTTCATACGAGAAGTTACGTAAGTAATTACAAAAGTGATAACGATGAACATATTTATTAAAGAGAAGATCAAGGTTTGGATGAAGACAAGATAACGCAAGGACCAGCATTACTCTACGGCGAATATCTCTGCTTAGACAAAATCTTGTCCGCGCAAAGGTTGCTCAGCGCCGAATATAGTAATGAAGTTCACGATGAGCATCTTTTCATCGTCACTCATCAAGGTGTTAATAAATGAGAGTTGTTTTATATGAAGTCCGATTAAAAATAAGCAGTAATTAAATTTACTTCTATTCTGACAAAAAATATTGTAAAATTATACAATAACATGATAAAATTACGCATTATCTGTTTATCTATTTCATATAACATTAATTGTTTTTTAATCCAAACAAAAAGCTTAATAAATTACTTGATACATATTTTGATTTTCATAGCCTACGAGCTCTGGTTCAAGCAAATTATTTTCGAGCTCGACTCCGTCAGGGCGCTTTTCAGCTCCGAATCCACCGCATGCAACGCGTCCAACGGATCTTCCAATAAACACTCAGCCATCAACGAGAAGAATAAAGCTTCTTACATCTTGAACGAGTCAAAAACCCTGGAGATCCTGAAGCGATTGAATCGCATTGTACTTATCCTGAAAGTATGTTTTAAAAACAATTTTATATAACCTATAATAGAAATAAATATTACATGGCCTGTAATGTGAATAGAGATTACTTACAAGTGGATGCTAAGCCCGAGTCATTCATAGACAAATCCGCTTATTTTTTATTTTAGTAACAGTAATAGTTATGAAAGGCGAACGGCTCTTAATCAAAAGCCGATTAGCTCGCAGCCAAACAGCCTCTGTATGTTTCTCTATATAGCTTTTAATTAAATTTTTCTATCCCACTAAAGCTGTTTATTTTTGAGACATATTTTCTGTACAGTTGACACGTTGCAGAAACACACACACACACACATACATATATACATACATGCGTGCAGTATATATATTACATATATAGATTACATTTATAAATACATACTCGAAGTGACTATTACATAAAATAAAGCATACATTAAATGCAAAATAATCCAGACAAAAAAGTATAAATATAAAAAGTACACAAATTCCATAAATTTTGCTTTAGTTTGTTTTTTGATTGTTTTTATTTTGGTGTCTTAAACATATTCTGTTTTACATGTGCAACAAGTTTTTTTACTTTTTTTTGCGATAAATTTCAACGATGTGTCGCAATAATAATGTGTTGCAATAATAATGTTCGTCACACAATACGGTATGTATTTTCATTATTCAATTGAACATGACGCAGGTATACCGTGAGAACCACAGAAATGATATTGGAGGCTGAGTGAAATAATATCCCTAGATGTTATGCGACACCGTGTACTTTGCTTGTAGTAATCACGTTAGGCAACTACTCTGTTTCAATACCGCAGAATGGATGTGCGGTTGCACCTTTCCCTTATGATTCGACGAAACATCTTTCCGCGGCATTGCACCACTGATATATGTATCAAAACATAATATCGGATATCTTGAGGCAGATATCTGCGAGAAGTCTCTTAATGTTCAAACATTTGATTTTCAAAACAAAAAACATCATATTTAAAAATTGAAATATATGATTTATTTGAGTTTTTATACGTATCCTATACAAATGCACTACGCGTTCGCCTTTTATACTGTTCGCATACCCTCTGTTTATTCCGGCATCCATACAAATGCAGTCGCGTTGAAAAATCGATGGCGGCGTTTTGAACATGGTTTTTAAAACTTGCAAAATCGGAAAAAGAAAGAGAAAAAAGTAATTTTATAACAAAGTGTACATATACAAAGCGTTTTTTCTGTTGATTTATTCTCATATAAAATAAAATTTATTTATATATTGCAAAAAAATACTGTGATCAAAATTAGTTTAATTTAAGTCACTTATTGCTTTACAACTACTTGGTTTTCCCTTGAAGTCTATATAAGAGTTAAAATAAAATCTCTTTAAATTAACAAATATTTGAATATTTTTTATCGATAATTTTTGATCGTCGTATGTTGGATTAAATAATATTTTTTTTTATTCACCAGGTTTTTTCTCAATATACATAATTATTATCCAATTGTTTTACATTACTTAATTTTTCGCAAATCTCTCAGCAAAATAACACTATATATATATATATATATATATATAAATATTAATTTACTATATATATAAATATTAATTTACAGTTGTTGGTAGATCAAGTAACAATTCTCGAAACGATGATGCCCTTGGACTTTATAGAATTTCGAGACTATCTGTGTCCAGCTTCGGGTTTCCAGTCGTTACAATTTCGTCTGCTGGAAAACAAACTGGGCGTGAAGCAAGAGAACAGAGTCAAATATAATCAGAATTATATAAAAGTCTTCGGTAGAGACCCGAAAGCTATCGAGGCAATCAAGAGATCGGAAGAGGAATGTAGTCTCAGTACCCTGGTTCAAAGATGGTTAGCCAGAACGCCAGGTCTCGAGACAGATGATGATTTCAATTTTTGGGGAAAATACAAGCGATCGGTGGAGCAAATGCTGGCCGAGCAGGAAAAAGCCGCACATGTAATCAATTCTGCAAATCGTGTAACAGTTAAATCATGTAAAATTAAACTGATCAAATATGAGATATCAATATCCACATTTTCTCGACAGTTTTGAAAACAATATTTTTTTGTCTGTTTTTTTATAAAGTTTTCTTACAAATCATTAACTTTTTAGGCCAAATTATAATTATTAATATTGTAGTATATTTGAGAAAACTTCATCAATTTTTTTAGAAACAACCGAGGGAACAAGTCAGAGAATACGTATTGAGTAATGTGCGATCGCGGAAGGCAGTTTTTGATACCATCTTCAACGAATCTCTTCACAACGCTCTTGTGTCGCGAAGCGAACGAAGATTCTCACATGGGGCTCTTCAAGGAGCGATAATGATCACTTTGTATCGGGATGAGCCGCGATTTAGTCAGCCGCATCAGATCCTTACGGCGTTAATGGATATCGACTCTCTAATTACGAAATGGAGGTGTAAGAAAAATACTTTTCGAAGAATCGCGTGAAACGTTTATTACAACATGTAGGATATCTCAGGATATTATTATATATTTAGTTTTTACTTATTCTCCAATTAAGGAAGTATTCTATCTTGTAAACACGAAAGACTATTTTTTCGCGAATAGATAAGATATATCTTATTAATTTAAGCGAATCTTTTATACAATTTGTATCTTTATTAAATATTCTTTCTCACAATTTTTCATATTTTATCTCTGAATGTTAATTAAAATATGTTTGAGATCTCATTATGTTTATTAGTAAACTTATTAGTTAACTTTTACTGATGTACAATCTAACGATTTTTTCATTTTTCGTTGCTTATGGAGAAAAATGTTTGTTTTTTTTTTAATTCCAGATAACCATGTTATCATGGTACAAAGAATGATCGGATCTCAGCAGTTAGGTACCGGTGGCTCTTCTGGCTATCAATATTTAAAGTCCACGTTAAGGTATTTTTTCTTTCATTACTCTTTGTATATATATTTTTATGTAATACATTTTTTAATTAATTCCGATACACACGTGCGCGATATTTTATTTAGAGAAGATTTTTTAAAATCTAAAACTTTTTTAAATCTGTGGTAGAACTTTGTCCACATAAAATAGTTTACAACGTAATAAAACAAGCATTTTATAGTAAAAATTGTCTCAGAATTTTTATCCAAATGCTCAGAATTTTTTTATAAGAATTGGAACGCTTTTCAGAATTGCTCATAAACAATTCAAATATCACTTTTAAATATTTCTGAATAGTTTTCAGAGAATCGATGGTGTATAATTTCACGTGAAATTGTTTTTACGCTCTTATTGGCTCCTGTACGACTTTGCGAAATCTTGGGTTTTATAAGTACCTACACTTTTATCGTCAAAATTGATTAGTTTAAAAATTATTTATTTTTACCAACAGTGATAGGTATAAAGTCTTCCTAGACTTGTTCAACTTGTCGACGTTCTTGATACCTCGTCACATGATCCCGCCGTTGACGAAGCAAATGAAGACGAAGCTGTCAATCGCTTGGAATAGTTGGGATATGGATACAAATCAAGATAAGTCAAAAGACTCTTAAATAAGCTTCTAAATCGCACGCATGGCAAAGGCAAATCTCATAAAATTCTGACTCTGACAAGTTTAAATTCTTTTCCTAACATTTACTAATGTAAGAAATGTTAAATGACACTTATGTTGCACATGTTAATAATTAATTAATAATTAATTTTATATATATATATATATAGATATCTTTTATAAATAAAATATCCACATACAGATCATAAATTTTAAAATTGTACTTTACAGTAACAATAAAATAACAATTAGTTGAAAGAATCTTCTTAAAATTAAGAATTACTTATGATTTTATGCTAATTAAATACACAAGACGATTCAAAATGTCAATGTTTATTATTATTATAATATGCGTGCGTAATAGAATATTTTATTGTCACATTTCTGAATTCGATGTATTGTTTTGTAAAAAACTTATATAGTTATATTGCAATACACATATATATTACGTTATTATAATATATATTTACGTTATTATAATATATATTTAATTTCTTTTTTTGGTTCCTCTTTTTACTTATCTCTCACAAGTAAAACTTGGAACGTACCTTATAATAAATTAGACAACATCGAGCGATGAAACTTGATTGACAATACCTGTAAATATACGATATATATTAGCATTTATTTATCCATACACTAAAATAATCATAGATAACTTATTCGCACGAAGCACGAAATATAGATCGTTTGTTCGTATTTATTTTTCCTTACCGCATAAATTTTTACCGATTGCAATGTAAAGGTAACCCTTGTTGCCAAACGTAGGACCCCACGAGTTTTTGATAATGTAATGCGGTATACTCGCTGTCAAGTCGTATCCCACTATCTGCACGGCGTGATTCAAATTATCGAACGAACTGTCGCAGTGATACTGTATCACACCGCCTAAATAATTCTGCCAAGATATGGCATTCACCGCAGCCGCTACAGGTCCGTGAGCAACAAGCAGTGTCAAAAGTTTGCTCTCGGCGTTTACAAAGCTGGAACAGATTTGATTAATGCTCAAAAATCGCCGTTGGAATTTTTTCGTCCGACATGACGAATATTGTGTAATAAAAACAAAATAAACGCGCAGTGAATATATGCATGTGAAATCCTTTATTCTTACTCCCGATGTTTTTGCAGAAACTCTGAAATATCAGCTCACGTTGAAATCCGTGATATTATATTATTATTTATTTATAATGACAATTGCAATTACAGAAATCTCTCGAATTTTTTATATTATAAACATATTTGTTTTATTATCTAGAAAAATATCATAAACCTACTTCTTAGACAATGTACACGTGTCGTCCCGCAATGTGAGAGGGTAAGCGCTTTCGGAGACGATTGTGGTCTTCGACTCTAACAGCCACGATAATAAACTGCATATATCACCGCCTTGGCATCCGTAATCGCCCGGCATACAGTCGATCATCTGCATAATGTCGCGAGATGGAAATTTAATTTAATCGCCGATTAACATTTTGCGCGCGTAGGGATTAAAAAAAGATTAAAAATAATTTTTCAATTTCTTTAAGCGCGTTATACAAGAGTCGTTATGAGACTTTTTCGAATGCCGTAAAATTGTAAAACATCGTTCTAGAGATCCCTACTTATGTAAGCGACTTAGATTGCGTTGCAAGGGGACTGCTAGAAAAGATTTAAAAAAAATGCAGCTGTTCAAAAGATGATCACATAATAAAACCGACTTATTCGATAAAGCGCG
Organism: Pseudomyrmex flavicornis; assembly: GCA_014825475.1. NCBI lineage: Eukaryota > Metazoa > Arthropoda > Insecta > Hymenoptera > Formicidae > Pseudomyrmex > Pseudomyrmex flavicornis. The sequence goes on from QVNW01000269.1 coordinate 28,619, forward strand.
CAGAATGTTTTAATAAAATTTTGCGCGATTTTTTCAGCAGTTCCCTCGCTTGAAAACAGAGAAACGTGTCAGGAATGTATAACAACCTACTTCCTGCACGCTAAAGGAATAGAAAGTTCCGTTTTTGATGGCGTACATAGATTCGGCCACCCCAATAGTGCTGAACGCCCAACACGCTCCGCAGCTCTCCTGGCTCACAACCGGCCCAACAACTCCTTTGTCACGCCAGTCGACTTTAGGTGGCATCGTCGCTCTTTTCGCGTGATCAATCGAATCCGATGTATGCTGATAATAGTACGAAGCCGTAGTGTGTTTTTGGCCTAATTAAGAGATAAAAGCGCCCACATTCGTATCAGCAAATAAATTACAACTAATAACTCTAATTGTTTTACATTTGCACTGATCGAGTTTTCTCTTATAATATTTTTTACAATTCGTTTTTACTCGTGTAACATAAAAAATTTTTACAAATTTTGTTTTAGTGAAAAGCATTATTATTTTTTTTTAAATCAAACTTACTCCGCAAGGGTAAGTTGGGAAGCAGAGCTCGTTCTATGAATTCGTTTTCCGACAAATCGGAAAATTCCGTCAGTCCGTAGTGCGCGCTTTCTTGCGACGATCGAAAACTATTCATCTTTTCGATATGTCGCAATGACCTCTGTAATCAACCGACACGCTAAAGTTTCCGTGTATAAATAAATATTTACCAAACATTTTGTAAATTGAATTAAGATTAAACGCATAGAAATGTGTTATATATATATATATATATATTTAATTATAATTATAGTACAGAATAAATTCAAAGCCGATTTCCGCGCTCATGTTCGCTTGCGCAACTGTATGTATATGTATATACAATCGCTTGTCTGACAAATCGTCTTATCGTTTACCTGAAAGCGTTCGAGTCGCTGTTTATACTCGACGGGATTGTCCTTGTAGGATTTGTTGTAACGAGTAACATAGTCCGCGAACAGTTTAGCGTCTTCGAAATTTTTGTCCGGCCCTACTCTGATCGGTATTATAAAGAAACACAGACTCACGACTAGTACTATTATCACCACTGTACGCCACTCCATATTCTTATGTGAAGCGCGATACGCACAACATTCTCGCGCGCGATACCTCGTCACGCATCGAGTATAGTATGTGCCAGATAAAGTATATGTATGTATGTATAGTACTGTAATAGATTTTCAGTACTGTAATGTAACTTGAAACGTAAGATAAACAGTCTATGAAACTCTACAACGACATGGAGTGCATTAAAATAGTGAAATTTACAGATTTACAAAATATTCTTCATCAAGGGATATTTAAAAATAATAAAAGAGTTTGTATCTCGAATGATCTGCGTTGTTTGGTGTTCTGATGTGATTTTCGACAAAAAAAAGCCAACTTTTGAAAATTTTATGATGGTAAGAAAGTTTTGCAATCGCTTTCGGGCCGATTAAACTTCATTAAATTAAAAATTTATATTTGAATAAATTTATAAAACATTTTAATGTGTTATACATTCAGGTTAGATTCTACACTTTGTTCAATGAGAAATTATCCTCGGTTTGCGTATAGGGAAAGCAAAACAGATAAATGAAGAACGTTGCGCGCGGGATACTCGCTGACAGCCAATAAGGTAGCTGTAAAGAGAGAGCTTTAGTATAGGAGAGCTTTCTAATAAAAGATATGCACGAAACAGACAAGTTTTTATCCGCTCCGAGGATGTTTTCATTGAACAGAGTGTAGTTAAAAATAAAGCACAAAATTGAAAGTATGACCGATATTTATAATCAAATACCTATCATTTTTTTAAGATCATTTTATGTTTATCTTAAGATGACATGTAGCCAATGAAATCCATAATTATCTTAAAATGAACTTTCAAGACTTCTCTAACAATTTAACTTGTACTTCTCAAAAATGCTATTAACTTGAGAAACTCTATCAAGGAATGATTATAATATTCTCTAACAATTTTTTATGCAGAAAATCTATTAAAAAAATTTTTATATCCAATAATGTTTAAAATATTGTAAAAGCTCGACATTTTAAATCGCTATGGAATGTTTTTCAATTCAGTCTTGCGTAGAATTAAGCAAAAGGCGCGAGGTTTTGTGAAAATGTATAAATTGAAGGAGTTTTTCAAATAAAATTACTGGTGGAAATAATCGTGAACAATATTACAAATAAATATCAGTAACATAACATATAATGTAACAGTTAAAATTATATTTTGAAATACTTTTGTAGGCGCATTTTATATAACGTATATAAATGAATGTAATTTTTCATACAACAACCATATCAATACATTTATGAAACAAGTTTTGAATATAACAATTAGGTCTTTGGTACAATTTGATATTCTCATAATTACATATAGTTTTGCGTATCCACACTCATTTCGATAATTTTAGACTTTCGTAAACCTTGTTGCATCTGATATGCATGGAAAGATCCGTCATGAACGATGTAATGTGAGTTTCCTTGTCTCTTTGCTTCCCGTTCTCGAACGCGACGACGAGAGTCATTCTCGGATCGATGTTGTAGAAAGCGTACGAACACGAGTCCTGCGAGAGATAATCGATTTATAATTTATTCGACAATTATTTTCTGATCTACGTACCTTTACGTTTTTGTGATAAATAACTTTGTCCATGACAAGAAGTTCCGCATGACGTTCCTTTATTTTGGCCTGAATGTCGTCTAAATGCGCAGATGGTTTTTGTACGAATGTCTGAAAACACATTAAAAATATACAAAACATATAACATATACCACATTTTGAATGTATCATATGTTAATTATTTTAGAAAGAATATTAATAAAATATATTTATGCTAAAAACAATTAAAGAGATAACTTACACTAGGACAACAAACGACAATGGGGAAGCATTCGGAAGACTCTGCTCCTCTTCCTGGATGCCTGTATCCTGAACCTGAATTTTCAGCTCCTCTAGAATCGAAGATTATCAGTATTGCCAGTACATCATGCTTCCGCTGAAAACTTTGTATTCTAAAAAATAAAATCCGTCATCTTCATGTACATTTTGCAAATAAAATAACACAAAAAAACTACCGAATCTCTGTATCTTACTTATGATAATAGTCTACATTTTGCTTGCTCATAACGCTTCTCATTTCTCCCGCATTGGTTTGTTGGCTCAGAGTAGTGTAGAAATACAAAGAACACTTAGCTAGTATGGCACTGCGAAGTTTTACTAACCACTGATACAAAGCCGGTTGCTGATTTGCTTTCAAAAATGTCGCGCCAAAGCCCAATTTCCAGGACTGAAAAAAATTTTTGAATTACAGAAAAGTAAAAACAGTTGCTCTAGAATTTTATTTGACACGAATTATAGTCACCTCTTTGCTTTGTAATGTTCTTTCCCAGGCCGACATTCGTGTTTGCGCTGCATAAAGAGCCATTAGAGTCGGTAAGAATCTCCAATTTTGAACTTCCACTTGTGCCGTCATCAGTTGTTCTAGTATTTCACATTCTAATCTAAATAATAAGAAAATTTTTAGGTTTTAATATACATACACATATACACACACACACACACATATATATATATATATGTATATAGTATAATAATTTATAGTATAAGTTATTTTAAAAAGAAATGACAAAATACTTACATTAAACTTGTTTTAATCGCAGTTAATGCTAAATGAGAGCAGGAGGCTAAATGGCACTTTGTTATTCCTTCTATACACTGCAACAATTCTTGATGCTTCATAACTTTGCTATTTATATTCATATTATACATTTTCTCATAGCTGTAATATAACAATTGCAATATAAGATTAAAGATAGAAAGTCAAAATATTGATATACTGACAAATCTATCAGCTGGATTCTTGCCGTGATGAACTGGCAAAGCTGGCTGGAAATACTGGCAACGGTTGCACCAATGGAATTTGTTCCCTTGGTCATTTCCTCCAGTCTTTTTAAATCAGCCTTTAATGATTCGTATACAGTCTTCAAAGAATTCTGTTCAAACAGCATTGCACAAAGTTTGAAGTAAACAATTTTGAATATTTTTAGTTGATCAAAGAAAGACAGTTAAGAAATTTTACAATTTTTCCAATAAACCATAAATTTGAGAATATTAATTAGCATTAGAAAATTTTTTAAATTGTTAGATACATACATCTTTCCTAAGAAAGCCTTTGTTTTTAGTATAAAGGAAACCTAAATCTGCATATGAACGTTCGGCTACAGCTATCTGTGGTAAATGCATCAAGAGCATTCCCCAAGGACCCATTTGCATCTGCTTGCATGATTCCTTTTCTTTTTCCTATATCAAATATACATCTCTTTTAAATATGTGTGTACATAAGTGCATTTTTTAATTATATATTTCATGCAAATATATACAGTGTACTTTTATTTAATGTCGCATATTAATTTTACTCACTACTGTCTCTTTGGCTTTGTCAGAGCATAGCTGAGCAACCTGTGTAAAGAAGATATTAAGAAATTCGTCTTCGTGATCCATTCTCTATCTTTCTGTCCAACAAACGTGATCAAGTGTCGTTATATGTGTCATACTAATTGAAAGGTTATATTTTCTTCTGTTTACGAAGTTTTATTGTGTATATTCGTGTATGTTGTTTTTCTGTCACCTAAACTGTTGTTATGGCTATTTAAACATTCGAAGATTATAAATTAACTTTGTCTCATGCTTATTTATCTCATTAAATGCATCAGAGAAATCAATGAATGAAAAGCGGCCAAGATATATTTTACGTGTGTCTCTTGTTTTCGAGACATCGCCGCGACATCAACTCGATACATTCAAGACTCGCAAAATATCGCACTTCGATATATCGGGAGTCGCAAGATATCGCACTTCGATATATCGAGAATCGCAAGATATCACATTTCGATATATCGAGTAATCGCACACTCTCTTCTTTATCGGTTTCAAATGCTTCGATATATTTCTCGAATCTTCTGGAGTTGGAGTTGGAGCACTGTCAGCGCTGTAAACACGAGGACGAGATTTCCATAAAAAGCAATGTGGAGAATGGCCATAAACAGTTGAACAGTTTGTAGTGAAGGGATCTATATGTGAAGTGTGAGTCGATTAATGGGCGCAGCGTTTGCTAGACAGAGTAACATCAACATGAGCAGGTAACATATAAATTAATCTACACACTCTCAACCTAACCACTTTTCGTGTTATCGAATATAATACTTGTCACAGTCCTCGAGATAGAGAAGACAAAAAGAATGTCAAGCAGAATCAAACAAACAGCATCACGAGACCGCTGTCTATCGAAGGTCCTTCCACCTCCAACAATGTCCAGCCACCTTCCTCGCCACAACCTCTGCCGAATCAACCGAGGCAGCCGAGTAATTTGCAAGGTTTACTTAAATTTGCCATGGAAGCAGCACAGTCCGAGAATGCTGAGGACAAATCACCGGTCTATCCTTTGGATGAAGAAGTATGCAACTTGATTTATTTGATTTGATTGATTTGTTGCCAATATGTACTAAATTGTAATTCTATATATTTCAGAAAAAATCATTCTTGAATGCAGCACTGTCATCTTTAACTGTAAACATAATAGAAGAGTTGCAGAAAGCTGTGGAAATATTGTCTAATGTTGGCAATCTACGAAATGATGAAGATTCGTTGGAATATGAGAACGCATTGGAAAGAGTGGCAGACTTTGTAGACAATATTGATATAGCTAATGATTTTTATAATATCGGTGGTTTCTCAGTGTTTCAACCATGCCTGAACTCCCCACACAGCAATATCAGATGGCGTGTGGCCGATATTATAGCAGAATTAGCACAAAATAATCCATTTTGTCAGGACAAGTTGTTAGAAGCTGGAGTGTTTCCTATATTGTTGTCTATAATCGACACAGATCCATCAGAACAGGCGAGAATAAAGGCTCTTTATGCAGTTTCATGTAAGAAATAGAAGAATACGGAATTTGCTTTCGTACTTTTGAAAATTTCGTGTTTTGTACATTAATATACTTTGAATACAGGTATAGTCAGAGGACATCCCGAGTCGTTAAAATATATGAACCAACACGACGGTTACTCGGTGCTCTTGCGAGCAATGCAGAGCTCGGTGGAGAAGCTGCAAATAAAATCTGCATTCTTGCTCTCCAGCTTGTGCAGCAAAGACGACTCGAGCGACATAAAAACTACCTTAATAAAGATGGGATTCATAGAGCAAGCAGCAGGACTGTTGGGTAGAATAAACTTGCAGCCCACAATTAGGTAACATGTAACGTTCAGTGTAAAACAGAATATATTGTGTGGTTGTTTTAATGTATTAAATGTAAAATTTTATTTTTATCACAGGGAACAGTTATTAAGAGTTCTCAGTGGTATGGTGAATGATAACTTTTTGCCGGCGTTGCAAGAATGTCGTCGGTCACAGTTATGCCTAAAATCTATATTACGACAATTAATGACAGAACTAAACCCCGAAGAAAATCAGGACGAGATAGACATATGTACAGAACTGCTGGATAAATTGTTTTCCGAATCCGACACCGCTCAGGAGAGATAACACATTTAATATTAACTTAATTTAATATTACCTATATAACATTGTTTTGTAAATTGATCGTATAATCATTATTCTTTGCTTTGTAAATCTAACGGCTATCTTATCTGCAGGAAATTTGAATATTTATTCAAAGAAATAAGTATAGAGTAAACAAAAATTGCGTTTTATTAAATAAATCAACGCTTGAAAATGTGTGCGTGTGAATATTTCTAATAAATTCTCATAAATTCCCGAAGCCTATAATTGTTTTATCGACATTTTCAAATAAAATTTGATGATGTGCTATTTTTCAACTCCAAATTTGCACGTGTGTGTATAAGAAATTTTGTTTTTTGTTTTTAAAAAAAAAGTTTTTCTCAAAATGTATGTAAATGATAAATTTGTTTTTTTATCAACACATTTTCTCTGCAATATACAATACACCTAATTGTTGCAATAAACGCGCCAATGCCACATACCACGACGTACATCCGTGGGCGATGCGTCAATCAAGCGATCTGTTTCATCATCCATCCCCACCATGATCTTGCCATTACATGTGCTCTCTGCCGTGCTTCTTCGTCTTTTCATCACGGACTACTCTTGCCGTCTCTCTCTTCCGCTTTTCGTCGCGCGCTTGGTCTAGTTTGCCGAACATCAACCGGCTCGCAGTCGGTCGACAGTTCTCGTCAGATCTTTCTCGTCAAGCTCCATCTCTGGAAGAAAGCGTTTTCTTTCTTCAAAATTCTCGGTATGTCTCGAAAATCTCGCTCGATCGTTCAGCATATCACGAGAAAAATTAGTAAAGTCAGTTTATCTGGAGCAGATGTTCCCGCGTCATCGACCCATCGAGTGATCGCCTTCGAATGATCCAGAATCGATCCAGGAAATGCACAACGTCATTATGGAGCGACAAAACTGAAAGCCGCGATGATCGCTAAGAAGAATCGTCATTACTTGCAACGCTATATAAAAGCCGCCGACCGACGTCACCACCTCGCGAATTGGCAAATTGGCGAGCGATTCAGATACACGAGAAACGGACGCGGCAGCAGCGCTGATCCGGTGATCGAGAAGTGACAGACCACAGAGACAGCCGAGACTACTTGTTTGAGTCAAATGGGTCGAGGCTTATCGATGAAGATCCGACGAAGAGTTATCGACGACTTGATACACTTGAGACAGGATTATATAGAATTGAATACAGTTTTGTGATATAAGACTAAACTCAGCACGGTCGTGACCACGTTCCTATTAAATAATTTAAAATAATAAAAGATGCACAATCTACGCGAGAAGATACTTGAAGATAAGATGAAGAGACGGAGTTTTCATTGACCGAATACGGAAAAAGGGAAAGTATTAACTCAGGGAAACTGCATTTTTCAGTGAATCTTGAATACTCGTTTGACTGTTCCGATGAGTTAATTGCACAAAGAATTTGTACATATTAATTTGCTTTTTGAAATCGCTGTTTTACATAATTCCGTAATGATATCGATAAGAAGAAACACGCGTCTTTACGTTTCCGAGAATAAATGACGCGAATCTTGATTGAAAAAAAAAAAAAAGAAAAAACCGAGTATTTACTAAAGATGGATAGATAGATAAAAAAAAGAGAGAGAGAAAGTGTGGATTTTAACGACGACAGAAGGAATGCGACGAAGAGAGCACAAGACTTCCGAACCTTGAATCTTACTTTCTTTGTTTTAATAATTCGCTGGTTTAAAAATCGCAACAAAGACAAGATAACGAAAGAAGATAAAGAAAGTCGAAATACAGCGAAAGAATTAAATAAGAAGAAGCGGATCTCTCATTGATCGAGTTCTTTCAAAAAAGCGCAGAAAAAAAAAAACAAATGGAAAACGAGCCGAGTGGCACTGATGGACAACAGCTCTGGGTGTTCGGATACGGATCGCTCTGCTGGTATCCTGGTTTCTCGTATATCAAAAGCATGACCGGATACATCAAGGGCTTTGGCAGGCGATTCTGGCAGGGCAACATCACGCATCGCGGTACCGCCGAAAAGGTGAGCAGAAAAATCTCATCGCCATTTAGAGATCCGTCATTTCAAAATTCTTTAAATTTTTTACTTAAAAATTTTTTTACTTAAAAGATACTCTTTTTTACTTAAAAGATTTTTTTACTTAAATGATACTGTTTTTTTGTCGAAAATTTACTATTAATCCCTACTATGTTCCCTACTAGTATTAATCTATACTATGTTCGATCTCATAACGGCTAACTTGATGCTCCCGACGTATCTCTTCGACGAATATGATAATAAAGAATCGTAACAGCTGCGCACTCGTTGTGAAAGCAAATACGCGTGGCAACGACCCTATCAATACGCTAAACTAACAAACAAAAGTCGCACACTTTTGAGAGAAACTTAAATTTGTAATTGCTTACATTATCTCTTCAGACTAGAAAACTTAAAAATAAAGAATTAATTATTTGCAATAATATCGGTTGTACATTCATAAATCAATTGAGTGTTTATTGACAACAAAAATACATAATAAAAGCAATCTAATAAGAGAAAGCTATTTAAATTGCCCAAGCCAGGTTAACAGTTATATAAATTTATTGTATATGTACAAATATTTATATTATATAAATATATATAAATATATATAATATATATAAATATTTATATATAAATATAAATATAAATATTTATATATATTATATACATAAATAATTCTGAATTTTTTTAGATCTTTGTCCAGCATCTTTCAAAACTTTTTAAAACATTGATTACAAGTAAATTATGTAAAACTGTTTTTTCGTTAAATAAATAACAGCACATATTAATAGATACTCAAAAAATGTCAGAATTAAAAAAAAAATTTTTTTTTAATATTTTAAAATTAAGTAAAATACGTTAAATTCGCCGTTCAGTTTTAGAGTGCGAAAAAAATAATTTAGAGAAAATTAGAAATATGTATAAATTAATTTTTAATAATTTTTTAATACTCTTTGATTCGTCATTTATATATCATAACACGTTATGTCACTTTCTAATCTGCAATTTAATTGCCACATAATGCGTATATCGAGTTTTATTGATTAAAAATTATACGATCACGACACGCACAAACCGAGTTACATACGCGTTAAAATATTATTTCTGTTTGACAGTCTGCGCGTGAAAATTATATCATTGACAAGTACGTATATTTGTAATAATGTACTTTTTGCGTGTCTCAAATGTGTCTCTATCTCTCGCTTGTGCATATGGCTCTTGGATCATTGCAAACTCTATTATTATCCCAATTTCGTTGTACGTCGGAGAAATGAGCGAAGCGCGCATTTCTTTTTCCTGGCCCGATTCCAAACATAAAGATACTTTTTTAGGCGGCATATTGATCATTTGTTACGCACTTGTCTCTGGGCTCGATAAGGAAATCTATCAACACGTACGTGATTTTGATAAAAGTCATATGCAGATCGGAATCTGAAGGACATCCTTTAAACGTGAAATAATCGCGTGCGTGAAATACAAATTAATGCCAAATTTGCGTTGGCTTTCTTCTTCTTGTTTCAAAACTAAATACAAAGAAATTCGCAATATTTGCTTTTTCTTTGTTTCTTCTTTATCTTATCTTTTTATTTTTTTTTATTTTTGCGAATAAAAAAAGTGATTATCTCGCTGTTACAACATTTTTAATATTGAATCAGAGTTTTCTGAATCAAACACTTTCTTTTTTTCTTTCTTTCTAAACATTGCACACATTTTTTAGTGAAATAAACCTGACGCGTCTCGCGTTACATTCGCGTGTAAGTTTACTTGAAATTGTAGTCAGTGAACGAAACCAGTAGTAACTGATATCTTTAAAGTGAGATTAGTTCTTGTCGCGAGTTACGTTTTGTTTGACATGTATTTTGCAATGTGGGACTTCTGCTTACAAATCTATATACATTGTACGCGATGTGTAACGTGTATATGTATGTACATACGCGAAACGTCTGACAAAAAATAAAATTTAGAAATAGTTGATAATTAAAAGAATTAAGACATTTTAGCTAACATTTTATTCAGTAATCGCGTAAAATATATTATTTAATAACTTAAAAATTATTTTTATTAAAAAAATTGTTTTTAAATATTTTGTAAGAAATATATGTATACAGTTTCAATATTTTTAACGAAAAAATTGTGAATACTACGATTATCACCGATATTTTCTGTTATAGCCCGGACGAGTCGCCACATTGATCGACGAAAAAGAGGTGAATATATATAACATACGTAGCAAATTATCAACATGACTGTAAATCTTCAATATTTTGAAAGAGAATGTGGAAATTACATGCAATAGTAGAACCTCTTCTCACCGATTTCAGGGCACGGTTTACGGACGAGCGTTCCAGGTTGAGGACAGCGCAGCGTTGTCCTATCTGGAAAATCGCGAGTGCGCCCTCGGTGGTTACCTGACGACCATTGTGACATTTTACAGTCGCGACGGGAGCAAACAATTTCCCGCGGTCATTTACATGGCTACTAGCAAGAACAAACTGTGGCTCGGCGAGGCGTCGTTGCAGACGATCGCGCTTCAAATTGCCGAGTCTTCCGGTCCGAGTGGACACAACGCTGAGTATCTCCTACGGTAAAGACTTTTTCTTTACTTTCTTCTCTCTCTCTTTTTCCTTCTTTTCTCCCTTTTTTTTTGGGGAGAGAAAATTTAATATATTTGTTTAATATGTGAAAAAAACGCTTTATTTCTTGCGACAGATTGGCGGATTTCATGCATTGTTACCTGCCGGAAGCGCATGACGAGCATCTCTTCACGCTGGAGATGCTGGTACGCTCGCGAATCAAGGAAGCAAACATATGCCTGACCACGCTGATGGGAAACCGCGACTTTGTCATCGATCTAGACGAGGACGCGGAACCGGTAGAAAATCGCGCGGATGTCAACGAACGAATTCGCGACGAGAACGCTTTTCAGTTCAGTGCTCGGATACCATCCAAGACTCTGCGTTGTGTAAACATATAATTGAATTTTGTATATATATATAAATATAGTGCATATATGTATATATATATATATTTTTTTTTATAGTTTATAATTTTGAATTGCGCGACTGAAAGAAATGACAGTTTATGTAGTTTTTCTCGGGAAAGCGTGAATGCGACATTTTTATCGTCGCACAGTTGGTACACTAGCTGCGCGATTCTAAATTTAAAAAGCAACCAGCTGTAAATTCCTTCGTGAATATAATCTTGCTGCTTGCGTATATAGATATCTCTCGTGGAGGCTATTCTCTCATGTATATTTACGAGACGGCTGTGTTAATTTTGTATCACAGAACGTGCTGGACACGTGAACACTGTTAATATCAAACTTTGCTGTTATTTTTTCTATATATATTTATTCGTATCTACTATCTTACGATGTCGACCACTTGTAATATAGTTTTGATATGAGTAGAAAATTACTGCTGTTTCCATAGGGAAAGTGTAAGTTTAATTATCAAAAGAGATTTTTGTCTCGCATTTATTCGCGAAATAAAATCGTAAAATCCTTGAGTTTAAAGTGATAAATATACATCGAAAGATTTGCGTTTGTGCTCGAAATATTTTTTTTTTTTTTGAAGACTATATATATCTTCTTTTTGTAGATGTTTATTCTACTAACAGATAGAAATTCGCTTAGCTTACAAATCTGACAATGAGTAATTAACGTACTGACATTTATATTATGTATATATGTGTCATGAATATTTTTGAAACACATTGCGTTTTGCAAATTATGTAAATAAGACATTTGTCTGTTTAATATTAATAACAAAATTTTAAAGAGGTTTTAACTAAGAATTATTAATGTTATTTAAAAAAAAAAAAAAGATTAAAGAGCCGGTTTTATTCTATTTTCAATTATCCTGATCGGTCTGTTTTTCCATTGGAATCGACCAATCTCGATTGACACTAATTGGTCGATCAAAACCACAAAAACGCAAAGCAGCAAACTTATACCGTGTGTTACTAGAATAGGAAACTGATATTTCCAAGATTGATACACAAGCGATCTTTGTTTCACATTGTCGGCAAAGCAGACCACAAAGTTTTTGAAGAGTGACTTCTAATATATAAACTGTTTTTAAATAAATCAAAATCTGGCTTAGTAATTAATATAATATACACTTACGTATACTTATATTGATATTTATATTTTAGCATTGTATTACGAAATCTCGTTAAGAAAAAAATTATATTTTATCCTCATTTTTGGAACAAAGGCAAAAGAGATAGACAAAAGAAAAAACTTATTTTTTATTTTTTTCCTGTCTTTCTCAAATTAAATTTTGCGAGACTGATCCGTTGCGAAATTCATGAACAGTACATCGTAATATATATAGAACAGCCATTCATCCAGCCGTTTAGGACTCTCCATGAATATTAGACTGTCCATCCTATGGAACGCTGCGCCGCATTTTAGCTACCATTATTTTGCGTAATAATTCGAACGTTCAAGTTTTAGAAAAAACATTTCCTGGAGAGAATAACACACATGCAAACACACACGATAACAGTGATATAACGGAACGCGACAATCGCGCGTACGCCTCGCGCCGACTTTACTACCGATATTATGTTTGAAATTACGTTACATATATACACACGTATATATGTACTACACACACACATATATATATATATACACATATATATATATAGGTATATATTGATTAGCGTCTTCGCAAAATAATCGCCCGATGGTTACGCGTTCCGACGATCGAGAAAGCGAAACGCCGAAATTCGACCAAGAAGATCGCTCGAGCAGTCATTGTGCGTGCGATAATTGACGTAATTATAATGCAATTAATATCACTCATAAATTCGAAATCTGGTATTTTCACTGGAAAGCCATGAAAATAAAGTGACATTAAATAACATAATACTTATTTTAAAACAGAAAAATTCGATTATTTATATTCGATTATTTACTTATATTGACATGTGTGTTTCACATGTGTATTTATTTATTACGTTAAAAAAAGAAATTCATAAAGTTTACTACACTATTTTGATAATGAATGACACAAAAGAAAGTTGTGTTGTTTTGCAAGTTTGTGAACATGTTTTCATTTTGAGAGATTTTGAAATGCGTTTAATTCATCGCAAGCATATTGTTTAGGTACGAGACAATTTTCCGGTCGTCTTTTTTTTTTTTAGGACAGAAGATGGCGAACGTATTAAGACACTGACAAGAGACTTTTTTGATCTTAGAGATCGTAACGGACACGGTTTGCAAAAAGAAAAAATAAAAAAACATTTTGGACGCGCGATCATCGCTTTCGCAATGTAGTCGCACGCTCGGTCTTCGACTTAAGTCTCTCATATATCTCAAAGTCACGCGTTCACGGGCGCGAGTCGGGCTTAGAACGGGTTTACGTTAGACGTTTATTACACGACACAAGAAGAGGAAAAAAAGAAGATGCTTACGCATCCCGTCCCCGTAACGCAAAAGAGACCCACACGCGCAACGCGCTCGACTCGCTTCTCACGCATTTTTCTACTCGATCGATTAGCGATCAGAGATATAAATAGCGATTCCGCAGCGCGTTAGATTAATACATTCCCGATCAAAGGAACCAAGTTTAATTCTCATAAACTGTTTATAGAGGGTATCGTATAACTGAAACTTGGCTTATTTTTCGATTGAAAGAATAGAAAGACCAAAGTGAAAGAGAGAGAGAGAGACGAAAACAAAATAATATTTTTTCTATATGTTGACAAAATTCTCAAAGAGTAGATAAAAAATGTGGAACATAATACGTGTTTCTCATATGTATATTGAATTTTCAATTAATTCACAACAATATTTAATACACATGAGACACGAATAAGAACATTTCGAAAATAAATTATTGAATTGATTTATTATCAAATATTATAAAATACATTATATTTGTGTAAACAGTATATTTATGTAAACACTTGACAGTTGACACGAGTAGCATATAGAGATTTAAAATTTAAACATTAAACAAGCGTTTATACAAGTGTGTTTGCTATACAGTTTGACCCGATTGTTTCGTAATTGCGCTCGAATGTATTACGCTGTTAATATTCAACATTTGTCCAATTATTTTCAGAATCAAAATGTTTAACGTTTACTTAGAATTTTTCAGCAGGCGATTAAAGATATTTAGGATATATCGGATATTTAATTTTACCGGCGAGTTTTCTTTAAATTGATTTCAATTCGTTCGATTGGTGGGAGAAATATTACGCTAGCTAGTTCTATTCTTCGACATTACGTCAGACCGAAACATTTGTTTCAATCGATGTCGATTTCTTACGATAAAGAGAAATCCGCGCGGTTTTGTGCCGCCTGGGGTTTTCGATTCAGACAAATAACGAGTTACCTGCGGTCTTTACAGAATGGGCATACACCGGCGTCCGTCACGCATCGTGACGACAGAACTAGCCAGGTATCTCAGGGATAACGTTACTCGGTAGCGTAGTGCATCTACTGTCCTGTAATTCCCATTAAGGACACATACCAGAATGAATCGGCCAAGAAGCCTCTATATAAAACGACCGGCATTTTAAACTCGTATATAAAATCTTCTTTCGAAATTAAAAAAACTGAAAGTTTCGAAATTAAAGAAACTGAAAGTTTCTTTAATTTCGAAAAAACAATATTAGGTATTTATTTCTGGTATTTAATTTGCCGAATGTTTTTATGAATTTTTTAATTTAATGACTTGTTTTGCTTATTACATTTTTTTATTTAATATTTTATAACGAACACAATTAGAGTGAAAATTACGAAAATCATTGATACGTATGATTTGTAATGTATGACGACAACAACAACAACAATAATAATCGTAATAACTTATAATAATACACTTATATAATATAACATATTTATGGTATATTTAGAAACAACACTTAGCTTCAACACAATTGCACGTACGACAGAAAAATATCACAGGTAAAATATCAAACTCCGATTTAAAATCGTCATTTGCGAAGGAAGGTATACCGATGACAATTTTTCTGAAAGTCGTACGTATATACGTATTTTATGCAACAACAAAGTGTATCGTTATTTTGTTGCAATGATATTTACTGTGAAAAGCGAATGAAGACGCTGCATGCAACAAATTGGACATAGCCGGCATGAAGAAGTTAACAACTCGCACACGAGCCAACTCGAGCGTGCATGGGGTACACGCTTCGTTTCGCTGAAATAATAACGAAGACTCCCCGGACTCCGGCTCCGTGTCGTCACGGTGTAAGCAGGAATTTCTTGCTCTCCTTTCCTTCGCGCATTTTCACCGAAAATTACAAAAAATTCCCCGCAGATGTTCCTCGCCGCGCGCACGACGAAATGCGCGGAGAGCCCGAGCGCTCGGAATTAATGCGCACAGCCAACTCGAGGTTCGAAAAAAAAAAATTCAATTCAATTTTCGACGTGTAAAACCAAAACGCTCCTTTCTCTCCGAATTGAAACACATGTGTGCGATATAAATTTAGACTTGAAAGTTAAAATTGTCCGTCTGTTAATTAACGCTCGAACAACGTTCGCGTGGAATTAATGGACCGATATCAGAATTTTTTGTCTGCTAATTTTCGAATATCAAGTAAACGTTTTAGTGAATGTATAATTTTTACGCATCGAGATACGCATCAAATTACAAATTCCTTAATATTATTCCGCAAAATTATGATTCGAGTCCGGACGATTGCGGCGATACGACGCACGCAATCGTGTTGACACCTACTCACGGTACCTACTTCAAGGGCTCGGAACATACACGGCAAATTGCTCAGCTTGCGCAAGAAACGTATTCTATACGCGTAGAGAATTACGTGCAATCGTGGTTTTGCGCGCCGATTTCAAGCGGCCGTCGTCGACCGATTGACAAAGCAAACGATCCGGCAATGCCGATCGCGCCCGCGCATGAAAATGCATAAGCAACAAACGACAAAAACTTCCAGTTAAGGCCGGTTCAAACAGCGTGAAATGTGACACGTTACACCACGCAACGTGACAATTTCCGCCGTCGTCGATTTCTATCGCTCCTTCGGCACATTTTAGAAAAAAAAATATCTTTCCGCGTCTTTGATACAAGCAAGATCTGCCGCGATAATTGTCTCGCATTTGCATATTTCGAAAAGAAAATCACGACGCAATCGCGTGAATTTCAACCGAATCAAATAAATTACAACAGAAAGAATTGCTTTTATAAATGCGAAATCAAAGATGCAAAACATAATAGTTTTTGTTATTTAAGAAACTTTGTTATCGAGAAACCTCTAATTTAACACTTTTAAATTAATTTTTCAGCTTTTTAAAAAATTGCAAATATTGTGTAAATTTTTTATTTATATTGTTTTAATTATAAGTTCGCACATATTTGTATTTTTTTAAAACTAAAGAGACGTACGTAGAAATAAAAAATTTTATCTTAAGCATTGTTCGATCTACGTTTTCGCGTGGAGACGCTAATGCAGACTCATCTGCTATACCAAAGCATCGACATAGAATTAGACTTGTTTTAATTCGGGATCACATTAACAAGCGCATTTTTTTCTCGTTGCGAGCTAGCTGCCTTGCAACGAGAAAAGGTGCAATAAGCGACGTTAATGGCAGCATTCTGTCGCGTTGTCGATTACATACATACGTAACGATCCGCTTTGTAAATATAATACGAGCGCGCTCCAAGCGTCCTCGGAGAAATTTCTCGGAGAAACGTGCAAACGCGGAACAATGCCGCGGTTCCCGTGGACCGCAAAATGCACCGAATCAAACCGTACATTTTGCTACAATTACACGAACTCTCGCTTTATCATTACGCGTCGAAAAAAAAAACTTTCGCCGCGACAACGCGGACATTTTTAGTTTCCCGGCCAATTTCAACGAATGCACACACCTTTCCGACTTTTTCCCGCGCGCTTCCACGGCTATTTCCGGCTTACGATTCGTCAGCAAAAACCGCAATAAACTTATTCCAGTTAAAATAAAAACACAAATAAATGGTGAAAATTAATTTTACGTGATTTCACAGAGATAATGACTCTTTGTGAGGTTTTACAAGTATTTAAAATAAAATAATAAAATACATAAAAATATTTCTAAAAATTATAATTAATACAATTTTATTTACGTAAAAAACACTCTTATAAATAACAAAACGCAAACTAATTGTTCGTACCGAGCCAATAACATGGAGACTGAAACGAGGTGCTCATTAGTGACTCATTTGTCGAAATTAGTTCAAGCTTTTGCCCGCGGTCGCGAAACGCTACGTGATTGCGCTAACATGACGTATGTTTCGCGCAATTGGTTTTGTCCCCTCCCGTTAACGCGGGCCGTGCAAATGAAGCGTTCAAAATGCCCGGTCGCGCGAACCCTCTGGCGTGCATAATTAACGCTCCGGCATCTTTTGTATCGTTTATGCACGCGGTTGCATAATGCGGCGCATCGATTAATCGGACTCGTGATTCTGTCGGTTCGCATAAATAGCTCGTCCCTTCGCCCCCTCTCTTCAGTTGTCTCGCGCGTATAGATACTCTGGGAGCATTTTCCGCACGCACAAACGTTTATCGTTGCATTTATCATTCGCGCGCTATACGACTTAATTAATAATTCAATGTCACGACAAAGTGTAAGATGCGAAAGATCGCGCGGCGCTGTTTTTAATGTGCCGCGAAAGAGAAAGAGAACGTAAGAACAGAGCGCGCGGCGCACAAAGGCGCCTAATTTAAGTTGAAATTCTCGCGAATCATTATCGTGCGACTGCGGCCGCTGCACCTCGTCGATCATTTAACGGCGGCCATTACGCGGCGGTGTGCATCAATTAACTGCATTCGTGTTTCTCTCCCGTGGCTTCTATACGTGCGTGCATGCATTACGGGAGAGTATCGGAAAAGGACGGATTATAGATAGAACGAGGAAGAGCGGGGGAGAAAGAGAGAGAGAGAGAGAGAGAGAGAGAGAAAGGAGCCAGAGAGAAAGGTTTCTGTGTCGAATCCTCTGGGCAAAACGTATACATGTACCTGTAAATATCGGTATATACCGTATCGATAACGCTTGTAATAATGTGTGTAAATTCTGTGAAAATATCTGTCACTTGATCTAACCGGTAATTTTGATAATTCGCTTGTTTCGACTTTCGATGATTTATCTGCGAGCTGTCAAGTTTTGCAATAAAATACACAGTTTCTCTTTTTCTTGGTGGAAAGAGACGTTTTTACGGAGTGATTCTTTTATTTGACAGCTTTTTAAAGAGAAACTTACAATTGGTTGGCATCTATAAAATTTTGAAATGTTTGCACCTGTTGAAAAAATTATAAAACTTAAAAATTTTTTTAAGTTACTTTTCAAGTTAAACAAAAAACATCTAAATAAGTATGTTTTATTTTCTTGTCACGCTTTTGATTGACAATGTTTAATACTTTGTCCTTCGACACGTTTGACATCAATATTCATTTTATTTTCGTTGCTCTTAATAATAATTTATTTGCGATAATATACTAAACTGAATCGCGCGGAAATTGGAATGATTGATGATACCGATAAACGGGTCATTAGACAGTCGCGAAAAACTTTTTCGCGCACAACGGTTTGTGTGTGCCGCTGACGCCATTGATCGACATATGCGCCGGCCGAGCGAGCTAATGGCGTTGGTAGGTTATTCATATCCATGATTCTGAAAACTAGAACGGAGCCTGTTTCCGTATCGGCGAATGGCAATTATGAGGTCGAAAGGGATCACTGTTATAAAAGACGCGAAAAGGGTGGCGCGAAAGAGGGTTAAAAGCCTCAACGCACGTGTGCAGATCGGATCGGCGTTACGTAAATGCTGAAAAAAGATCGATGACACTTTCCGTCACTGTCGCTTTTCAACAGGAAGAAATAAAAAATCGAAGCTGCGATGAGCGCGCGCGTTTGTTTGACGCGACGCGACGACGGCAGTTCGGTAGGTGAGTAAATCTGCGTCACGCGGTTTCGCATAAATTCATGGGATAGCGATTTGCTTCCACTTATCACCTGCCACCTTCGTGAAACGCTATCCCTTTGATATCGCTTTACACGCTACGCGGTTATCAAAGTGGATCTCGGCTGCGCCTCGCTCTGTGGGCGCGTTTGCGCGCAATGTGTTTGTGTGTACATTCCCGTATTGCTTCACCGCGACAATCGCGATATGGAATATCGTCGATAATTGCGACACATAAACGCGCGGTTTATTCAATTATCTAAAAACTCAACGGACTGTTGTCCTGTGTCACAGGAAAACTCATTTTAAAAAATCTTTCGGAAGAACTTTTAAAAACACACGTGTTCAATTTGTCCAATTATTTTTAGTGGAATTGACAAACATTTTTCTAGTAAAGTTTAATAAATTTTTTAAGTTAAAACAAGTCATTCTCGACAAGAATCGAAATGTCCGTCTTTTAATGAAATTAACAAATATTTGTTTCTGTTACGTTTTTTTCATCAATTTTTAACGAACTAATAATTTCTCAATAAACATCGCAATAAATAAATAAATAAATATTATATTAATAAATAATTAAATATTCTCGTAAAGTGTCTCGTAAAAATTGTGCGACGAGAAATTAAATTAACAGTCACATCTTCTAACAAGAATGTTCGCTAGTATTTTCATGGTGACGGATTACCGTGTGATTTGTCACTGTGGTGTGATCAATGTTATCGAGTTTCATTAGTTTCTGCGCGGTGGCTATATAGGTAACCTTCCGGTCTGCGTGAAGCTGTATTAATGTTAATTGGCAATCATTTCGCGTTAGCGTTTCGCCTCGCGTGCATGCCGAACGGCGCATTATCTATGCGCCATGTTCTAGAAATAAATATTGCATACAAGGTCTCCCGCGCGAGTAAGCTTATTTAACACGCTCTCCGGCAAATCAAAGACAGATGATAATTTACTGCATCCGACAGTGCTAAACGCGCTCGTAAATGCCTACCGTGTAACACCCGATGATTCCGATTTTCTCGATATATAATCTTACCTTTCAAACCATTGCACTCTGACACACATTTTATAGAAAACTGCAATAAACACGAAATCTAATTAGCTTTCACCC
The DNA here is from genome assembly GCA_014825475.1 of Pseudomyrmex flavicornis. Classification (NCBI taxonomy): domain Eukaryota; kingdom Metazoa; phylum Arthropoda; class Insecta; order Hymenoptera; family Formicidae; genus Pseudomyrmex; species Pseudomyrmex flavicornis. The sequence goes on from QVNW01000269.1 coordinate 49,222, forward strand.
GTGCACACAAATCGCGCAAACAATGTTAGAAATCGCGCATCATGTTTGAATTTCTTATTTTATTTTTTCTTTCGCGCGCGCGCGCACAATTTCGGACACAATCATTTTTTATATTAAAAAATATAAAAATTACGAATTGCTCCATTTTCACTAGGAACAGAGGACGATTGAAATAATGAAGCATTTAGGAAAAGTTAAATCCAACTGGGATTCGGACTTGATTCTGAAGTCAGATTATTTTTACTATAACAGTGTGATCAGCTGTATTGGAATTAAATTTAATTAAAAGAAAAATTCTAATGTACTAATAAATGGTTTAATGTGCAATTTAATATATGAACTTTTTCATTACAATGACATTTGCCGCTACTTTTTTGTTTTATGTATTTATTCAATGCACATTCAAGAATTTCATCAAAAATTTCGAATGTCAATGAAAATCAACAAAAGAGAACTTGAAAGATAGAATAGAATAGAATGCCGTATCATCTCTCCCAAGATGTTCTATTAAAAACTGTTAGAGAAAATTTATTGACGAGTTTGAACGTGCCTTCAAGTGAACGGAGTTTGAGCATTTTCTCAACTAAACGTGCCTTTGAAACATATCATACACACATGCTCGCGCGCGCGAGATCGCTGCTTCCCGTGTCTTCCCGTGAGTTCAGCTGAAAAGAAAACAACATACACGCATGTGACAACATCGAGTTCTAAATATCTCGGAAACTATTAGTTTCTCGCCAGGTGTATATCTTAATATTTACGTATGTAAAATTACGTGCTTAAAATACTTTTGTACGTAAAATTAAATGCTCTATCGAATTCTATCATCATAAAAAAAATATAAGTTTCTATTTTAAAAAAACCTTTATTAACTTTGAAATGATTCTTCAATTATTGACTATACAATGAAGTTAAAATCACCAACTTGTGTACTTCTGCAAATCTTATAACTTTTGTCCGAGCCATTTTTTTTATCAATTGCATTATTTTCAAGATCCATTGTTTCCATGAAAAATGGAGGACATCATACAATGAGAACTCGTGTTATTTTATTTTATGTACACGCGATACACACGCGAAGCAAGTAGCGCTACGGATAGATGGAGAGACGCGTGGAGTGTCAGCTGCGTTGCTCTTCGTGGAGAAAAGACTTAGGGCCCTTAGAGAGGGGATAACCATGAGAAGAGTCATCCCGCTTGCGTCATCCACCTGCCGCGCGCGATGTCCGCGTTCGGTACCGTTTCAAGTATCCGGTGCTCTTTCTGTCTCATTCCGATGTCCCGTGATAAGCTCGATGCCAAAGTTAATTTCGAAGTGTCCTCTCTCAGGAAAAGACACCACGTCGCATCGGTTCACTTCAGCAATACCGAGTCTCCAACGAATCGCAATCGTACTCGAAGAACATTAAGAAATCTCTTATCGATGTCTTCGGTATGTATCGAAGATACGTAGGATGCCAAGTTGAATATTTCGTATGCACGCGAAGAAGAAGATATAATATCGAGCGGACACGAACCGGACGCGAGCTTCGTGCCGAAGGTCCGACCGCTCAATGACTCACGGTTTACATAAGGGATACACGTTTCCAGCGGAACACATTGCGAGAGAAGAGCGCGACATACCCCCGGTTCGCTTGTAAGAAGAAACACGTGGAAATGTACGAGGTGTTCAAAGCTTCTCCCGTGTGCTTCTTTTCGTTCGGGTCTCTAACAACGTCGTGACTGTTATAATTCTTGAAGAACCGCATAATGTGTGGATTTCAAATATAAAGCTGATACATTTTTATTTGATAAAATCTTGCGCTAATAATACGCAGATAACTGTATGTAAAATTTATAAATTTCTACGTATTAAAAAAATAATATAAACTTAAATTGAAATCATTTTCAACAGAATATATTATTATTTTAATTATGTTATCAAAATTTTATATTACATTACCAACATTTTTATAACCTGTAAATCCCTAATCCTGTAAACTCCTAAACTTGTTGTTGGAGCGATTTTTGAAAATGAGAGATACCTATTTTTTTAAAGAAATAAATTTAAAAAAATTAAAAAATATTAAAACTGTAAAATGTTATTTCCTTAATTTAGAATGTTGAATAAATGAATTTTTACAGACTTCTGCAACTGTTTTAATTAATAAAAACATCGCGTCGGACATAAATATCAGGATTTATAGGATTAGAGATGATATATTAAGAATATACTGGAATATATTTTTTATAATATACTAGAATATATATAATAAAAGAAATAATAAATATAAAAACAGTTGCAAAAACGGAAAAAGAAACAACGTTCGTTAAACCGGGCGCTAAGAAGGAGATCAAGGCAGGATCTCTCGCGAAAATCGAGCCGGACTGGCGAGAAGCTTAACACGAGCGATGCAAAACGACGGTGACGTGGATCGCAGATTGGCCTAGGCCCTAAGGTTACGCTTGGATTTGCAGTACGGGTTTTCTAGCGCGCTCGTGTGGTGGTAGCCGACTCTGTCCCAGCTATTGGCAAATCGAAGGAGTCCAACGTGCGGATAACGCGACCGACACAGTCTCACGTTACACGTAGATGTAAACGTGTAAATGTGTTGGTAATGGCAAAAGAAGAAGAAGAAGAAGAGGAGGTGGAGGAGGTGAACAACTTTCACGCGACGCCGACGACGACGACAACGACGAGCTTCTTCGTATCGGAATGCTACTGCGCCAGTGTCGGAGACGAGGGGGCAGAAACTTACGGTCGACGTGCCCCCTTAACCCCTTCGACCCTCGCGTTTCCCGTGCTCGATCGTTCGTAGAAATCTCTCCGATATAGGGTAATATCATCGGTGAACGACCGCTCTTAAGGGATTATATATTAGACGAATAAATTCTTTTTGGTATATAACACAAACAATGAGATTTCTCTAAGAATATAAAACTATTGGAATCACTAAAACTAACAAGGAGACAATTAATTAATATGATTACTTTAATATAATTCTAATTAATACAATATATATTTCTAATTCTGTGAACTCTGACATCTATGTTCGATGCGACTTTTTACTGATTAAACTGTTGCAAACAATATCTTGCAAAAATTCATGAGACTTTATTCAACATTCTAAATTAAGGAAATAACATTTGTTTTGATATGTTTTTCTTCAAAAAATATACCGAAAGATATATCTCATTTTCAAAATTGCTCGGGACAAAACTCAAGTTGTTCAAGGGAATTGACAGGATTAGAGATAAAAAAATAATGTAAAAATTGTATTTTATTTATATTCGATCTTGCACGCTCAACTTGATGATAACATAATTAAGAGAGTTCGATTACAAACAAATAGAACTTTTATTGTTAACTTAAAAAAGAACTTTTATTGTTAACTTAATTTGGTGAAATGTCAATATATTTTTAGTCATAGTTTTGCTGTGAATGTTTTTATTTTTATTTATTTTTCTTAATATAATTGCAATGAAAAACGAATATTCCTCTTCACGAGATTCGAGATTCTCGAGCTCGTGCCGAGCTTCTGAACTAGTGACCTCTGCTTCTGCGAGGTGCAGATTCGACGTCGCGCGGAATCAGGTTCCAGGTTTCTCGTCCCAATTGGGGCGATTAAATCCAGCCAGCGCGATAGAGATAGTCGTTGTCTTCTTCTTCTTCTTCTTCTTCTTCTTCTTCCGGCGTTTAAATTCTCGGTGTCTGATAGTCTTTCCGAGAGAAAGAGAAAGAGAGAACGGGCGAAGAGAACGAAGAGTTAGGTGCCCTACACACGCACCTCTAATTATTATATTAGGGATTCTTCTCTCGCTGTAGGATCCGCGCTCCTGATTCTTCATTTTTATTTCTTGCGCGAAATAGACTTCTCGATCGGGATCTTGCATGCTCGACCGAGTGAACGCGCCCGAAGGGACCGAGCAGATGTTTCCGAAAACAGGTGAATTTTGGGCATCGGAAGATTTTGAAACAAGCAACAAAACGAAGGAAACTTCACGCGATTACATCACAACTTCTAAATCGAAGAGATCTTTCGATCTTTCCTAACTTTTAAGCAATTAATTATAAAGAGTGTAAAGTGAAAATATGTACAACAATGTTTAATAATATTAATAATATTTAAATTATATTAGAGACAATTAATTATTAAAGAATTGTTTAAGATAATAATGCGATTTCGAGATTTATTCTCCGGAGAACAAACTAACGTTGGCTCTAAATTAACAAGATATTTTATTTCTTTTTAAATATTATATTATATATAATATTAAATATAATATTTTTTACTATTACTATTTTTTTTAATATTATAGCCAATTCTCTGAATTTTTATGATTTTGTCAGAAAAAAAATTATATTATCAAAAGCAGAATTTTCTGAACAATACTTAATTCTTCAGACCGGCTTATTTCAGCACCATTATATATGTTTTTCAGTCAAAATCCTCGCGCGAGCCCCGTTTCGGGATGCAGATTTTCGTTAGAATAAAAGCCTCTCGTCCGCGTGTGTCCCGGGTAATTTCGCCTTAATCGGCGCATTCACGAAGATTAGGTATGTGCTCTAGGAGGAAGATCGTGCGGAGCCTAATGATTAGCCTAATGGGAAATCCGGGTCTGCTCTTTCTCTGCAGCCGGGGGTCACGAAGTCAGTCAGGTGAATTCTTCTGTTTCAAGTACAGACAACCTCCCGGATTACTTTGTGCGAGACGGCGGCGCTCGGCAGCCTTTTCGCTGGCAGACCGAGATTTCACCGCGTGAGCGAGAGATGATCGTCGTTGTTACTCACTTCTATTCGCGCTTTTCCTCGGTTCGCGTTCACGCAGCTCGGCTCGAAATTCACAACCGTGACGGTTGTAACCTCACGACGAGACTATCAACAACGAGGTTATCAACTCAACGCAGCTTGAGTGTTGCGCTTCATCTATTAATAGAGATTGATTAACGAGAAATCTCCATGCACGCGGTATGAGACCCGCGTATACAGAATCTCGTTTATAACGAGAGGAATTAGATAAAGCACCTTATGTGTTTCCCACTGCCCACTCTTCCGATCCCGCTGAATTAATCTCCGCGTGTGAGTGGAGATAATCGAGAAACCGCGAGATGATCATTATTATTAATAATTTTTCCGCTCCGCAGACGGACGCACGAGTCATAGACGTGTGAACGAGCCGCGTTTAATTTCCATTCAGCTTTCTAATATTTCAAGTAAGATGACAGAACGGATAATTATGTTTACACTCGGTCGTATCATAATTTCCGGCAGTCGGACAGGAATTTTTCTTAATAAGAAATTGAACACACACACACACACGGGGAAAGAGAAATGGATAAAAGGAATTGCGACAAGAAAGAAGCAAAGTGAAAACACATACGCAGCGGAGCAAAGAAATTCACTCGGCGTTTTCCGGCAAAGAAAACAGAGAGACGAACGAGCTCGTTGCGCTTACGCGACAGCGTAAGAACGAGAAATGACAATACGGGCGCAAAAAGGAAAATCGCCAACGGGGCGGGAGAAAGAAAATTGCAGCGGAGAACACAATGAGAGTAGGATAAATACGAGCGGCCGTAGCCTTTAATGCTAGCTGAGATGGAAAGGGAGAGAGAGAGAGAGAGAGACGTATAACGACGATGACGACGTCACCCGCAATATTGTTACTTCTGTGCCGCGGCGTTTACGACGAAGGACGCGCATTTACGTATCATCGATTTCCACCGTGAGAGGAAAAAGCAAGTTGCGCGCGAGAGAACGCGGATAAAAATCGATTGTCCCTGAGCGAGCGATCTCGCGGACAGATCGAATCTCTGAGACGCGTGCACATGTACTGCGTGCGCAAACTATTTCGCAAACAGGATTTATGACGCCGTGATTAATCCTATAGAAACGTCCATGGGATACAAAAAGCTTCTTGATAGCGGAGAATTTGCAAGTCTCAGTAATTGTTTTAGAACAGAATTTTTTCATTAGATTAAAACGTTTTGATGTAAAAAATATATTCAATGTGAATCTTTTGGAATTACGTAAAACAAAACGGTTTGATTTAGAAAACAAAAGAAAATATAATTTTTTCTTTTGTCTTATATAATTCCAAAAATTTAAGTTACGATTAATTAACTTCAGATAATTAATTAATATTACTTACATATGAATCCGCGCGATATAAATTCTTTTACGTAATTTTATTTGTGTAAAAAGATCTTAAAGTTTGTATTTTATAATTTAATATCTAATTAAATATAAATTTAAAGTAACGTGTGTAAGACGTGACAGATATATTTCACATCTCATGGAATTTCGCGCGAATCTAAGTCTGAATAAACTCGATGAGCAAAGCGCGAAATAAGCGCGTGAACTCGCAAAGAGGATCGTGACGAGCGTATCGTCGCCGGACGAGAGCTGCACGCTCGTCGTCACCACAATCGAACGATTACACTGCAGGATGAAGAATCGATCGGTGCCATCGAGAGGCAAAGTCGCGGATAATAACGGCGCTGTCGAAGGTAGAGAGTTACGACGCGAGGCGGCAAGTTCCTCGCGTCAGCGTTGGCGTCCAGACTCGCGCTGGAGGCAACACTCAAGACAAGTCTGGTCTCATCCGCCATTTATAGTCAAGAGGGAATACTATTACTAGAAACAACAGAACACGTTGTTCTAAGATCTAGCAAAAAATCCATTTGAATAATTTTTTTGTAATAAAATAAACATAAGTTTTACTTTGAATATACATAATAACAATTGCTGCACATTTAAAGGCAATGTGTAACTTGCAATAACAAAGTGCGAAAGTGCAATTCGCAATGTACGGTAATGAATCAATCGCGGACTAAATGCGATTAATTAAAATTCAAGGTAGTACCTGCCTATTCAGCTTTAACGGACCCTGTTGCAACAACGGTAATCTTGTCTCACCTTCAATCACCTTCAATCATCATCACCCAATCGTCATCGTCTTCCAGGCGATCATTATTGCGTCCTGGCGTTCCATGCATGTCGACGACTGCACACACGTCCTTACGTAACGCGCGACGCGACACGACGATAGTTTATTCATGTAACAGGCATGGCCGATTCCGCAATCAGTTCCGGCGCGGTGACCACTCTGTATAGCAATGAGCCGAGGACTCAACACAATCTTAATTCCCATTGTGCGAACTTGTTGTTGAAAAAGTTACAGATTTCTAAGCGAGGTTTTATTGCTTGGAACTATTTGTATTTTTGTTTTCACACGCCAATTGATTTCTGTATAATATATTCGCTATTCCGACAAAGTGAGTAAATTTTACATTTCTCTATTTTATTAATTTGGCTGATGATGATCAAAATTAATAAAGATTGATCGAAACGTCATATTACTTAAAAGGAATTCGAATTTATTTAACCCGTTATCTACTTGCGGAATACCGTATCTAAGATCCATTTTAAGTATTTTAAAATCACATCAAAGCTAGTATTTTTCAACTTATTGAGTTAATTTTAGTTTTTACGATAGTTTTATTAAAATACCTGACGTAATAACGTGTGCACGAAATATGCGGAGAGATTTCGGTACAGGTTGCAGGATTTAATGGAACACGACAAGCGAAATGAAGTCTCGTCGCGGATAATTCAGGATCGGCAAATGAGGATCGTAAAGCGAGAGTTGCGTTAAAAAAGAATGTACTTCACTTTGGAGAAAATGGTGTTACGAAAAAATCACGGGCCGTGTTATCGTCGACGGCTCGTTACCGAGACGCCTTCACGCGCAAGAAGCAAGAGAACATAATTAGAAAGTACAAGAAGGCTCCGATCAAAGGGAATATACAGTGTAACGCAACGCGAGTGGAATTCCGTTTGATTTCCGCGACTGCGAATTTGTATCGCATTCTTTTGCGCCGCGCGAATCAAACTTCAAGCTCAAATAAATAGAAACTAAATATTCTTTTTCTTTCTAAACTTTAAGCAAATAAAGCTACACACATATAAATGTACTGTAATATTAAAAAATATAAATTATAAATATAATTAATTGTAAAAATTACATGCAGAGTAAAAAAAATACTAAAAATCTTTAATATAAAACTAAATTAAAATTACTAAAGTATAAGTTTTAATCTAGAACTTGTCTTTCTCTCGTCCATGTTTCTTCGGATTTAATATATCTCTTTCACTCTTTCTCTCTTTCTCTTTTCTCCTTTTCTAAAGATAGAATTTCATTGTCTATATATATATATATAGACAATGAAATTGTCTCGACAATTGAAATTTTATATATATATATATATAACTATATTTGATGTATATATATATATATATATATATATATATATATATATATATATATA
>QVNW01000270.1:0-56431 GCA_014825475.1 Pseudomyrmex flavicornis
TCGCGTCGCGCGTCTGCCATTTTGTTTCCCGCGCACGAACAGTCGCGAAACAATTTCGCCGTATACTTGCCGACTACGACTATCAGGGATACTAATCACATATCACTGCACGTCACACTTAGCCCGACACTTTGGATACACATGATTCGACTGATATTTGCGCGCGAAACGATAATGCTCACGAGAAATAACAGGAACAAGTCGAATGTAGGTCCGCTCCGCGTCGCGTGTCTACTGTGAATGCGCGCGAGTCTACCGTATCGAAGCGCGCGGTATTTCGAGAATCGAAGTATCGAATCGACGTATCGAATCAATGCGCGCGGCAAGGCGCGCACACATAGCACGGAACAGAACCAATTCGGTCGAAAAGATAGTATTATTATTTTTACTGTGTAAGTTAGTATAGTTGATATGCGCAAAATGTAGACATCATGGCGCTCGAGAACGGGAACACGACTGATTTACCGAAATGATCAGAGCAAAAGAACAGATGTCCGTGTATCCTGATTGGTTAATGAAACGGTATTCTATATATTTATTATTGTTTCGGAGCACAGTCTACGTATGTATGTATGTACTGTACTGTCATATTCCTTTTGTGGACACCGCTTCCGGTACGTAAGTATAGCGTGAAACCTGCAGCCACGTGCAAATATGTGAATAATACGTGTTCATTGCAATCATAGAATAATACGCATTTAAAATATAAGTGAATGCGTACACAGTGGTTGACGGTTTAAGCACGAGTGAATAAAAAAAAAGGTAAACTTGTCAATATGTGTATAAATTATTCTAATGTGGTCACATAACCTTTTCTACTCGTTTCTTGCAAATTCGCGGTGTCCGTGCTTAAAGAAAAATTGTACAGACGCTTGTTGAACATATTATTAATCTGAGCACAAGAAAAAACAGTTTTGCTTTAAATTTGCGCATCAATCAGTTGACTTATGTGACTGATCAGTTCCACAAGACCTGCAATCTAATAGTAGAGAACAATATTAATGTGTATTGCGAAAGTTTGTGCAATATTAGTTCTGTCTATATTGTTTGAAATTGCTCTATTATCGTTAATTCGAAACAACATTTTAATAAAAGAACTTGGCTTTTAAAAATTTGTGGAATAAAGAACTTGATAATTTATCTTAAACAGATGTCTGTGGTTTCCTCAAGAATTAGCAGTGTGTCAACTTTATTGAAAGGTAGTGGAGTTAGGTCACAACTTATCAAACAATCTAACAGAGTATATTTTAAACTCCCTAATGACATTAAAAAGATATTGTGTGATTTTGAGGCTGGAAATGGAATAAAAGAATATATGAACTTGATACATTTACTACGAGAAGGTATTATAAAGGTAAAAATGAAGTATATGTAGCTTTTCCATATAAATTATATAATAAACATGTAATATATATACATACATACATATACATACATGTACATACATATATATGTATATTCTTGTTTCTTAGGATAGTGATTTAACAGAATTTCTAGAAGAAGCAAGGCAATGTGTATCTTCTTTAGGTATTGGACATGAATTATTTATTCAAGCTATTCTTCAGCTTGAATGGACAAACAGATCATCAGAAGTTACTTCCATTTATAAACATTTTTTACAAGATTTAGTATGTATGCAGCTCTGTCATCTAAAAGCTGTGATAAATCATTTAGTTCAATTATTTAAGCCTGGTAAATTTTATCTCTAAATATATTCTACAATATATTCACTAAAATTTTTTAATAATATAGACGACAACAATGCGGAACATGAAGTGGAAGAAATAAAATCTGAAGATATAGAAAGGCTAAATCACATACATGACATATTACACAAAATTTTAGAATTGATTCCAATGTAAGAATGTTGTCAGATTAATTAATATATACATATAACATTTGCTTTGCTGTTATTGTAAATATACATGTTGGAAATGTTTTAGGTCAAGCAAACTTTTGTTACAATCTCTCGGATCGCAATTTCCCTACATCAAACATGACACTTATACTCATAAAATTTATATCTCCGCACTATTGCATATACTAAATTATGCACCTCAATTCAGACCAGATATTTTATCTTTAATTATTAACAGGTAATATTGTCGCATATAGTTAACTTTAGATTGTGGTCTTGAAAAAATTTTTGTATATACTTATGTTCATATGGTTTAGATTAACAGTTTTGGATATCGATATACCTCGTAAGAAAATCACTGATGATGAAGAAGATGATAAGATCGATGATAATATTGATTGTAATAAAACAACTGATGATGATGATGATCTAACTAAACTAAATATTGACGCAGACAAAACTATAATTGACCATCCTTCCGCACGTACATTAGATACGTGCATGGAATTATTTTTCAAATACATACACGAATTCTGTTTTGCAAACGATGTTTTGAAGATAGAATCCTTGAGAATGCTTTACATGGATATTCTCCGACTATTTGAAACTATAATATTATCTACGCACGTTAGTCTATATGTGCAATATATTATGTTCTACATTTGCAGTTTCAAGCCTGTTGTGACAGAGAATTTTACAGATTGGTTGTGGTGTAAAGTAATCGATCTAAACGCAGCACCAGTTTTACGGCAAACAGCTGTTTATTACATTTCTAGTTTACTCGCTACTGCCTCGTATATATCTCACGAGTGAGTATCACAGCGTTATCCGTTAATCTTCATCATTATTATAAATTAATACCGTATCTAATGCTATAATGTTCATTTTAGATTAGTAAGACACACAATGTCTATATTAACAAAATGGTTGCACAGTTATATTGAAATGCAAGAACATTCGGGATGTATGATGATGACTGACGATGATGCAAAAGCACACGTCGTGTTTTATTCTGTTTGTCAAGCATTCTTTTATTTGTTCAACGCAAGATATAAAGAATTTGTCACATCGAACAATGGTGAGTGCATATTTATCGTACACGCGCATCGTGCATTTAACAATTTTATAAATTATACATATTTTGATGTTTTTTAGATATAATATTTCTTCAAGAACTCAATATATCAAGTATCGTTGCTTGTCAATTAAATCCTTTACAAATATGTACCACCGAAATTATCTACAAATTTGCGAACATTACAAGCACGTATCAGTTAGCCTATTGTTATACTATAATTGAGATTAATGAGCGCAGTGAACTTCCGGTGTTTGGAAGGAAACGTCGCTTACTCGTTTCACTTTCCAGGTTTTTCCCTTTTGAATCTTGTTTGCTTCAGCACAGTAGACAAAGACTATCTCCTTTATTTCGCAATAATATAATGAATACCGAATCAAATAAATAAAAATAATTGTATATACACACTGTATATATGAATAAAAAAAAATATATACTGGTATATATATTTAAATCAATATATGAGAGCAAATAAGTTTTTTTTTACTTTTCTCGACTGTGTAAAAATAATGTATGAAAAAATACAAAAATAGTACTTCAAAGTAATACATGTGTAGGTATTTTAAAAGTAACGTTTACTGAGAAAACGTTAAAAAACCGTTTAGAAAAATCTCTTTTCTGAGACGGTTGCTTTAATTTTATTACTTCGTAGAAAAAAGAGGTCAAGTAACAAATATTAACACAATTTAAAATCAAACTTCGCGGTTAAATGGCGTTCCGGAAGTTTGATAAAAACGGGCGCAATACGTTCGTTGTTAGCGGAGCGATCGCAACTGAGGTTCGCACGCATTGGCTCGCGCTACTACGGTAGACACGTAAAATGGCGAGTTATAGTTGTTATTTACTCGGTTCAAAAATAGCGAAGTAAAAGCGGATAAAAGCAAATCGGAGTCGTTAAATACGTTGATTAGACGTTCTCGGTTTTGTGTCTGTTCCGCGAAATAACTTTTGTAAGTGATCGTGAGTATCATGTCCAATGTGAAGAGTTTACAATTTAACGCGTGCATGAAGAGAGATCGCTGTCGTTCTCATCTTCGCCGTATATACGTATGTAGGTTTTGTACATATTCGGGAAGCTGTTTTTTTCCAAGCTTGAGTTGTCAATCACATATTCTGTATTTCTCATAACAAGATTTTGTTGTTTCGCCAAATAGTATTCTTTCCCTGTAATTAATCTTTTAATCCGCGCAATGAGGTTATGAATCTTCATAGCGAGAGTTTTTCTCGATTGATCTCCAATTCGATCGCAAGAAAAGTACGAAACTCTAATTTTCTGCAAGTAATACTTGTTCTGTACATTCGATCTCGAGATCTGACATTTTTGCTGACGATCTCTGTCTAAGAGAAGCAAAGAAATGCGTTTGCAATTAATATCTGCTGAGTTTTAGGTTATAATCGTAAATACGAGGTTGAACTATTTCGTTCGATGTATCCCTATTACAATTTGTTCTCAATCAGAATAAGTCTGTTGAAAGTTGATCAAACGTACTAATTTTCTATTAAAATGTTTCTCGTAAAGATCCAATCTTGCATTAGTTTTTTCATGACGATTAGAAATCGTGTCTTTTGCACATTAAAATCTATCTCCCTGAACAAGTGTCTTAATCATCTCATTCTTCGTTGGTTTTACTTTTTAGAATATACTTTTGGACGTATACGAATAGAATAATTATCTCGGTATTTTGTGTTTTACATGGGATGGTTTATATCCATGTATACATGTGTATATAAGAGTGTATTTGGTGAGATAAATGACATTTGACAGAAGTTTATTTACTTGTAATTAATTTACTTATAATGAAGAAAGAGAGAGGAAAGTAAAATTAATAACAGTGTTTATTATTATAATATACAATTTTTTATTATAATATACATAATTTTCTCGTATATTTATTTTACTTTTAGATTTTATAGTTGTTACATTAATCTGTATGTGTATACATATATATATATATATATGTGTGTGTATATATTAATGTATCAAAATATTTAAAGACCTACATTATCCAAGAACTTTAAATATATCAAAAATAATTAATTATCTCTTTTAGTCTTATCACAAAGTATACATATTTCAAAACTCATTGCAATGTAACTTGCAATCAGTTATATTATACATGTGTGCTACTTGCTCTATCACGTTATACTAATATATGTTGTATAGGTATATGTATATATGTGTACATACATTTGCTGTATTATTCATATATTTGTTCACAACTAAAAGTACATTTTTGCTTTCTCATAATAAAATATTTTAATTATTTTAATTATTTTGTTATTTTCATGTATATTTATGCTGCATGTTGTATTGTTTGCATAATATTTGGTTGGTAAACAAATCCAATTTATTTAAAACATATACATAATAAAATTATGTGTACATCACTTTTTATTTTTTTTAGTAAAACATCTTTGAAGCACATGTTGTAAGTTTTACAGTTGCTCAAAGTGGAAAAAGATACATAAAAAGATAAATATACAAAAAGCATATATGTTTCTGCAATAAGTTCTTCATTGTTGTAATGAGCAGAATTTATACTTATAGAAGTATTCAAGGAAATCACTTTGTATAGGAGACTACTTTAAAATTTTGAAAAAAAAATTGTCATTAGTATTTTTGTAAAAATTTATGTATATATCCTGTACATACTTGTTGCTAAAATCTGTCTTTGATAGAATTTATTGTTCATAGAAGTAGTTTTGCTGTCTTTTAGTGTGTTTTAACAGTGCCTTATAATCTTTAAAATAAAAAATATATAATGAATATATATTAGTTGAAGATATAATTAAATATATATTTGAATATATATTTGAATATATATTTTTTTTAAATATATATTTGAATTACAATTAGATTTTAACTACACAGTTATAAATACATATAGTTTTATTTTAACAAGCAAACATAATTAAATTTATATATTTATATTTGTTTTTAATAATTTTCTCAGTTTATTCTAATTTTTTTACTTACTTTAAAAATGGTAGAGCGCATAAAATGTATATCACGTAATATGTGAATGTTTTCTCGTAGGGTATCGTGTAAAAGCAGATATGATATTGATGGATTGGTCCTTGATATATTAGCAGCGATACAATACTGATCTTTAGTAATTGAAGAGGATCATATTTTTACCAGTAATTAAGTCTTGAATAATATGGCACAATATTATAACGTTGTGACTAATGCCAGTGGTACTTTTACAATTGAAGAAGTACCAAGAGTCTGCACTGTAGATGGACAGCAAGTTCAGTTAGTTGTTGAGAACGTAAATAATAGTGGTAACGGCTCACAGCAGCTTGTGACCTGTACTGCTACATCACAAAACAGAGAGGCAATATTTCCTTCGCATACTATTAATTTAGGAAATCAAATAGCTGCAACACGATTGGAACAAGGGTAATTAATGCATGTATTTTCAAATGTACAAATATATTGAAATAGTAAAATAACAGATTTGTTTATCTAAAATTATGACTATGTATTATGTACGGTAAAGTTAAGATAGTCAGAAAATTCTAATAAAATAATATAGTAAATATCTTAATAGAAAGACTTTAATTTCTACATTAATTTATCTTATTATGTACGATAGGCCATACATTTTAATTAAAACGTTGTTTTGATTTCTAAAAGGCATAACAACGTCAACTTTAATAACTAATATTCGTGGGAACTATACACAAGAATTAATTAACAGTTTGAACGATATGTGTAACATTTCAATGTTAAAGTGATGTTATAATCGTCACATGTATATACAACGTAGAAGATATTAACAGGTGCTTCTTAAAGTAGTCTTCTATTTTCTGCATAATCATATAAATATATGTTAATTAACGATGTATATTAATTATTGATAAAATGTTTATAAGCAGTGAAGATAACATTAAATACTAATTAGGAAAAAGAAGAAGTTTTATAATTTTTACAATAAACGCGTGTGCCTCAAAGAAAAAGTTATCAGAGTAATTGCTGAGATGCTGACTTACTAATATATTGGTTGTG
This sequence comes from Pseudomyrmex flavicornis, assembly GCA_014825475.1. Classification (NCBI taxonomy): domain Eukaryota; kingdom Metazoa; phylum Arthropoda; class Insecta; order Hymenoptera; family Formicidae; genus Pseudomyrmex; species Pseudomyrmex flavicornis. The sequence continues at coordinate 6,946 of QVNW01000270.1, forward strand.
AAAGAGTTATGTGTGGATGTATGTGTGTTAGACAGATCATTTAATTTTAATATATTTAATATGTAAACATCACAGAATTCGAACTTTATTTTCTATTTCAATTGTTACATTTGTTCTATTATTAGAGATTATAAATTTATTTGCACCTGCCACTTTTTATTCCAAAAATATTTAAATTTTCTTCTTATTTTAATTAAATAATGTAGCATTCACATAATGATAAATTAGAGATAAATAAAAGTGGACGTTGTTATAGATTATAAAAATTATTAATTAAAAAGATTGTTAAAAAAACTATATAATGCACAGAAAGTTACTAAAATACTTTTAAAAATAGTTTCTTAATTTTTGTTATGCACAATATAACATAGTTGTACAATCCTTTTTTTGTGTGGCCTGTAATTTGTATTCCATTCTATTTTTTAATTGTTTAAAGTCAAAATTTTTCAAACTTATCTTTTTACTGAAAAATTAATATTAAACTATAAAAATATATAATTACAACAAATTAAAAAATATATTTATATACATATATATTGATATGTTTGCTTGACCTAGTGATCGTTCATATAATTTAGGAATTTAAGTAGTATTAAACCAATATTTGCAACAAAGATTTTATTTTTCAGACAAGATGTGTTTATAATCAAAACAAATAATATAGCTTCAACTCAGGAAATATTAAAATCTAATATCGCGAATGCACATACTACTGAAAATATTGTGAAGATTGTAGATCATACAGGTAAAATGTGTTAACTATATTAATATATATTCACTAAAATATTAAATTTTTAAATTTGTCATTCTTTGTTTTCAGGTATTAAAACAGATTGTAAAAATGAAAGACAAACACAGTGGGTAAAAATGCAAAATGCTGCTACCACAGTGTTAAAACCAAATACATTATTACAAGAAAGAAATCAGACTGCCACTGTAATTAGAAATAATACCCAAAACGACATTGTATCGCCGGTAAGTTTAAATAATAATGTGTTCGAGAAATAAATTGATGTTTTTTTTCGCTTATAAACAACAATATCTTCTTTTAGACATCTGCTTATATGAATTCTGGTTTATCCAATTTTGGAGAGACGAAAAAAAAAATAATTAATAAACCTTACTATAAAACTCTACAGGTGACGAACAATATAGGTGTAACGTATCAAACTGTAGATAAACTAAATGTAATAACTACAATGGAAAATCGGATTCAAAATTCACATGTAGCAACTCCAAGACCTGCCATGTCTGTCAACAGCAAAAGTGTTAATCACGTGGGCCAGAATATTGTACGGCCAACGCGTTCTAATACGAATATGTTACACGTACGGCCTGTAGCTATAGTTCCTCCCGAAATCTCGAAAACACCTGGCAGAGTACAAGGTCCGGAAATGAAATGCTTGAACGAACATATCAAGCAAGCAAAACTTAAAATGCAATTACAGCAAAAGCAACATATCGAGAAACAGAAATGCCAAAATAACCCACAACGACAGCAACAACAACTTCCTAATACGTTGCATCCTGTCCAATCTTCACTAAACCTTTTACAATCGCGTCGCTCGATAACACCAAATTCTATACAAAGGACGCAACAGGTTTCAATTTCTCCGCAAAATCAACAAATACAAAAACAACCGGTGATAACATCACCGGCTCCTTCAGCTGAACATAATAGGCACATTACCAGTACTAACATGGAAGTTGACCTTTCCGAGTGTACGCAGGAAAAAGAGCTTACGCAACAATCTCCTTCATTGCAATTAGAACATGAAAAAAGTTCAAGTGAGAGCGTTGCTTATCTTCAGAAAACCATTAACGATCCAAAAAGTGCTATAGTTCAGCAACAAATTAACGGAAATAAAGCAAAAATGTTAGTGATTTTAACTTCTGGAGAACAAAGATTAATTACTTTCGACATACCGACTGAAGACTGTACTGTGCACGACCTATTGGTTCAGGTACGTGCAGTCATGATGAATCAGGTACGTCTATATAAAATCGGAAGATTTGTCGATAATTTTAATATGAATAGATGAATTGTATTACAGTAATTGCACAAGTATATCTTTTTTTTTTTTTAAAGAATACGCAGTAACGGTCTGTACCGGTCTGTATCTCTTGATGATACAAATATATACAAATATAAATAATATCCATAATGAAATACGAAATTATGAACTCAAATTTAAAAGTGTTCTTATACTATAAATTATATATAATGAATAATTTCAATTATGTCATTTTAATATATATGAGTAATCTTTTTCCAGGTTAATATCTCGTTTTCTGGTTCAACAGTCTCCCTGGTAGACGATCCTGCACTTGGTATAAACTATATAGTAGATGTAAGTTCTAGATTACCTGGGACGAACTCAGACAATGATCACACTGATTCTACTAATAATTCTACTCAAGAAATTGTAAGCTCCACTACAAGCAATGACATTTTATCTCAAAATACCAAGTAAGATATATTTTACTTATTTCATATTTGTTTACATCGATAAGTTTATGTTCAATTATCAAAGAATAACATGAAAATATTTTTAGCGCATCGGATGAAAACAGTAATACCTCTTTTACAAGCACAGAGGTGAGCTTATACATTTACTTAAAAAAATTAGAACACAAAGTGAGAACATTGGCATATAACTTGAGTATTATTTTTCTTTTGTTCTATATACATCTATGCATTGCATGCGTATATAAAAAAAGTAATAAATTATATCTTTTTTTTTTTTATTTACCGCATTTAATTAGTATCAAAAATTCTGTTAATTTTTTACGTCTGTGTTAAGAATATCTGACATTGTAGTTTAAATTTTTAAGCCAATTTCTTTGCTTGATAATTATTTGCATTAACGAACACAGCGTCGAAAATATACGCAAATATGTACAGTTGTAAATCTAGTTTCGCGTCAAGACCGGTAATTACCTTTGATAATAATAAACAAATTTACGATAAAAACACCTTTAAAATTGTAATATTAAGATAAATATTAATATTACTATAAGAGAATCACTCTTGTGTAAGAAAAAGAAATATGAGATGGACAATATACACATAATATATAAAAAATATATACATGTATATGTATAGAGAGAGAATAAGAAAGAAAAAACAAGAAAGAAAAAGAGAACTCATATATCTTGTGATAATGTCACATATTACTGTATTCGATAAGAATGTTTTAACACAACAGAGGAGTATATCTCAACAAAGAAAATTATTCTGCAACTACGAAGTATATCGTGTTATTACTTAGGAACCTATTATGGTCGAGGGAATGCTTGCTATCTGTCCACGTTGCGGCTACAGTTCACTCTACTTCAACCGATGTGAAAGATGTAATGCAAAATTAAGTGAAGAAGTCAAGTCGATACCCATAGCACAAAAGGAGTGTGGGATATCTGTTGATGTAAGGATTATGATTGCGACGTTAGAAGACCGTTATTATATTACGCTTAATGGCACAATACTCACCCCTGTTATGTAATGATCGATAACGTAATCGATGAAAATAGCTGACAAGGTTTTAGATTATTTTTATGAGTTTTTTTATCATCTTAACATTTTTGTAATATAATCAGTTTAAAACGCGCTTATTTCACGTTTTTTTAAACGCTTTTATAAGTATTTTGCAAAGTTTTCTGAGATATTATTTAAATCTCGTAGTTGAAATGTAATTATTAAGAAAAAGTTCTCACAATATAATATTAGTCATCAAATTGAACTTTCTAAATGACTAAATTAATATATTCCAGAAAAAGTGGCTTTTTGCTCTCTAAAAGTTCAATTTGATGACTTAGAATTAAATGTATAACATTATATAATACTTGAAGACATTAGAAAAAGTGTAAAGACACTTTATATATAATATTATATATATATATATATATATATATATATATATATATACATGATTGCTATAAGTTATATTGAAGGCAGCTTGCAACAAACTTCAATATATTTTCTATATATTAGATGAGTGCAAAAGTTCGTGCCCGATTTATGATTAAAACCACTGGTTGATTTTATTTATCGTTAAAATCAATCAATCATTGATTTTAATGATAAATCAGGCATGAACTTTTGCACTCATCTAATATATATTTTACATACTATATATGTGTATATACATGCGCGCGCGCGTGTGTGTGTGTGTGTATGTACATATAAAATTTCCGAATTTTCTACTTTTCTTCGTCGGCAATTTTTTTCACCGATATTTCTCAAAATGAAATCTATAAATGTGTCATGACTGTATATCTTTCCAGATATTTTATAAGAAAAATAATGAACGAAATACTACACGATTAGAGAAAACAGAACGAGACGGTCCTACATGCAAACGGCCCAGAGGAAAGGGTAAAGGTACAACTTCAAAACCAAAGCCTATTCACAAAGAACCAGGTATACATGTAATGTACTTTGCGCGTATAAAAAAAATACCAATATATAATTTAGTATTAGCAGATATATTTTGTCATTGTTTTAGAAATATTTTAGAATGTTACTTTTTTTGTTTTTAGAGTGTTTGACAATATCATCCGATGAAGAAGATGAAAGCAAGGCTAAAAAGATAGGAAATATTAATAATAATACATTAGGTCATGCAAGTAACTCTTTTAATGAGGAAGTGGGCACCATATTAGAAAAAGAACCAATAATTACTAACAGTTGTATTTTTAGTTCGTATAGTGATTTTAAAAATGATGAAAAATATGATACAGGTAATATCTTTTTTCTTAAGGAACATGAGTGATAACAATATACTATATAGCCGATATTAAAAACTAATATTTTATATACATTTTAAAAAGTTGATATCGGATTTTAGGAACGTGTGATAATGAGGACTTTGCAGACAATGAGCAAGCATTACAGACTGCCATAGAATGCCGAACAGTCAGAATAGGATCTTATAAATATATTCCACGAGAAAAAGTAGTGATTTCTCGTACTGGTGTAAAATTTAATGTACCTTTATTAGAAGATGGTAGGTGTTAGATTGCTCATATATGTATAATTTGTTATGAAAAGAGAAATCTAAAAAGAGAGATTAGATACTGCTGTATGTCATATTTTACAATAATTTTTTACAGACACAAGCTTTATTACATTGGATGTGAAATATCGAGATATAGTTAAATTATTGATACATTTTGGGAAGACAATGCCGGTGCTGTTCTTTTATACAACTATAAGTACAGGAACTATGATACGTGAATTATTAGGAATGCAAGATCCGAAAGGGCCATATTATGATCCTGCTGGAAAAGGTATATTTATAGTTTGTGCGAAAATTATCATAACATTTTGAGATGGTCCTGTAACACGGCGAAGTTTGTAATGCGAGACCTTGTTTTCGTGCAAAGTGCACTACGTAGTAGCATTCAAATTCGTGATAACATTACACATGTATCTTCATCGCGCATGCTCAGATTAAAACAGTCCGCCTAAATGACAGATTTTCTAACCTTTGAAACGTTTCTTTTTTTCAGTAATTACTTTTTCTCATTGTTAAGCGATAAGGTTTTTTTATTAAATTTTTATCAATGCTTAAAAACAAATCAAATGAATATAATTTTACTAAAATTTAAGAGCGGTTATTAAACAAAATGTAATTACCGTTTCACTATTTTCAATTAAATCAATCGTTTAATTTAACGCTAATTGTTATTTAATTTATTAATTCGACTAAGTAAATCGATGCGATTGGTCACTTCTAGTGGAATAATCGAAGATTTTGAAAATAATTTCATTTGTATAAGAGAATCTCAGACAGACATGATTACTAATCATGTTGTAGTTGTAATTGCACATAAACAATCGCAGATGACCACCGGAATCATTATCAGAACTATATTGTCACTACGCGCAAAATTGAATTTATCTAGTAACGATTTTTGATTGTAACGAGTTAAACTATACCATATAATTCTAAATAGAAAAAAAATTATTTTTAAAAGATATATATAACCAATAATATCTTGTATTATTTGTTAGATCATACACATAAACGCATCACATTATTGCCGGACAAATTAGCGGATGATTCAAGAGCCATAATAACAGCTTTGTTTGCACGAGGAGATAAAATGGAAGAATTAAATCCTAAAGAAGCTAATGATATACTTTTGCGAGCATCGCCTAGGGATGTATGTGTTTTGATAAATTTAGTTTTTAGTTATGTACGTAATAAAATATTTGTTTTTAAATATTTATTCACGCATTCTTTACAGAATCAATCACAGGTGCAAAATATTACGACTCGGAAACAGAGCCAAAATACAGCATCAAGTACGGCCAATGTAAATGAAGCCATACAAACGTAAGAACGTCCTGTTTTATGAAGTAAAATTGAATATATTTATTATATTTTGAGTTCCGTAAGATAGATATTCGTTGTTTTTTTTACAGAATAACAGTTTATCCACCACCTCCTGCAAAAGGTGGAATAGCTATCAACACTGAAGATTATTTATGTCTTGCCGAAGATCAGTTCTTAAATGATGTGATTATAGACTTCTATTTAAAATATTTAACCTTGGAAGTATTATCGGAATCTGATCAACAGAGAACTCACGTGTTTAGTTCATACTTTTATAAACGTTTAACCAGTCCACATGCTCAAGCTGCTGAAAGTACGATCAAGCCAATAACACCTGCTGCAAAGCGACACGCGAGAGTGCAGAAGTGGACAAAGAATGTTAATATATTTGAGAAAGATTTTATTATAATTCCAATTAATGAACAGTAAGTAATCTCCCATTCTCAAATAAACACTACTTTTTTTATTTACATTAGATGTGCAAAATACATATTATATGATATAATGTATGTCATTTGTAGCGCACATTGGTTTTTGGCTATTATATGTTTTCCTGGGTTAGTTGGAAAAGTTAATATGCAAACTAACGAAAATAATATTTATAAGACTGTGCAAAAAAGCAAAAAAGTAAAAGAGCTGAAAAAAGCAGTTACTATAGGTTCTACAACAATTACTCCTGTACCTACGACCATAACGATAGAGCAAGATGAAGGCTCTGAGAGAGACGAGGCCGAAGGCGACGATGAGGAAATGGAAATGGATAGTGACGAAGAAGTAGAATAAATTACATTGCGACATTATTTCTCGCTTTGAAATAATCGATATGCCTAATTCTCTTACTATTTGCAGGATGAAACTGAAGAACCAGAAGAAAATAACACACCAAGCCATGTTAAAAGTGAACAGCAAAAGGACACTGTTAAAATGTAAGTGGAATACTTAGTATTCAATTAATGTAATCCGTCACAGAATTCTTAATCTTTATAACGTTAATTTGTAGTCCCTGCATATTGATATTTGATTCACTCGCTGGTGCCAGTAGAGCTCGGGTAGTTGCAACATTAAGAGATTACTTGATGTGCGAACACATTGCCAAACTTGGTGTAGAAAAGACATTTTCAAAAGATACTATAAAGGGTGCGTGTCCGAAAGTGCCACAGCAATCAAACTTCACTGATTGTGGGTTGTACGTGTTGCAATATGTGGAAAGTTTTTTCAAAGTAAGTAAAAGTTCGAAACTTTCTTGTTATCACGTGTGGCTCCGGATCAACACAATGTAACATCTTACAACATCATTACAAGATTATATATTTTGTTCGAATTTTTAGCATCCAATTACGGATTATACTTTGCCAATTAAAACTTTAAAAACGTGGTTTGAAGAAATTGTTGTAACGAGAAAGAGAGAAGAATTATCGAAACTGTTAATTAGATTGATGAATGATACGAAAGGCGATAAAAGCATTAATCTGCCAAATTTGAATTTTCCCACGCAAGACGGCAAACTAAAACCGAAGAGCGAAAACCAGACAGATGCGAAAGCTACGAAACCAGAAGTCGAGAATAAGAAAAAGCCTACGAATATAGACGGAGAAACGCGTATTGTTTCATTTGTTACAGAAAATAATGAATCATCGGACTTTGTTAGTAGAATTCAAATCATTCCTTATTCTGTAAGTTCTAACTCGACCGAGAGTAATCCAACGGAAATGTTGAATGAGCAGAAACCTACAAGGTATATTTAACCATATTGTTTATATAATTTTATTTTACTTGATAAAGTATAATCTTGTTTTCCATTTTACCAAAATATCATACATGGCCTATGAATCGTTTCCTATCTCGACTCTTTTCACCTCACGGCAATTTTTCATGGATATCCTGATCTTCTCCAGCAATGCTTTCCCGTAATATTTTCGTACTAATTGAAAGTTGTATAAGACTTTTACTTCATGTAAACAAGTGTAATTGTGTTATTACATCAAATCATTTTGTTGATTTTCAGATCTTCAAGTGAAACAATGTCCTACTTAAAATCTAAACGAATTCCTAGGTTAGTGTCAAAGACACAGAATCAAGAAGACTCTCAAGTGTCGGTTAAGAAGCATAAAGGGGATTCCTATAATTCTTGTAAATAAATTGTTTCTTTTTTACAGTGATAATATTAACTTACCTTCACACAGAATACATGAAATCATTCTATATATTACGATATGTAGTGTTAAAATATCTCATATAAGAAATGAATAAAATTGCTGATTTGATTTCTGATTATATCTTTGTGATATCTCCTTTACATGGCCTTAACGCACGTACTTTGAAATATTCAATGATATCATTAGCATTTTCAATTAGCATTTTCAACGTATCACGACGCTAGAAAACTCGCTTCAAGAATTTTTATTTTTTATCAATTATATTTGCAATATCATGTGAAAATATATGTTTTTAAATAATATCTAAGTACATGTTTACACATCATCAAATGTTTATCTCTTATCTTTTATATATTTATATATCTATATATATCAAACTAGGAGTGACCTTTAATTTCCTCGTATCTCGGACCAATAGCAATTCACTGCGTGTTATACTATATGCTTTCGAAGCAATTTCAACGACTATTTAAAGCCGCTGCGACATGTGTCTATGTAGACACATATTACGGTACGCGTAGTTTTAAATAACTTTCGCTACACGCGCGAAAGAGTTCCACTTAACGCGAATATTTCTCCTCTGCGAAGTATTTTATGACAATCTCAAGACGATAGCACAAGCTAAAGTAATAATCAATACGATTCGGCGATTGCTTTAAGTAAGTGTCTGTTATGTTTATATTGCGTCTTTTTTTTTAGATTAGAAAACTACAATTTATATATAACTAACAAATAACTAACTGATTATATAATACGCTTGTTTTTCGCGCTTTATCATTTTAATTATTATTTGGAAAAATATTTATTAATTAAACAACATGAGAACAACAACAACACATTAATTTTATTAATTACGCGTAATGTAAGGAGATTGAGAAACAAATATCGGTTTGCTTTTACTATTGAAATAATATGAAAATTAATTTATAACTTTTATGTAACATTTATGTGTCGCGGAATGTTAACTGCGTAAATCTCCGCACATGGTTTGCTGGGCTTGTGTGTTTTCATCATGATGTCGCATTCATTTAACTAATGCGCAACTTTAATAGGATAATGCCTGGATCAATAGACTTAATAGTGTCCACGGTATATATTGGACTTACGATTTGGATAGCGTACTGGCTGAGACTGTACACACTGTTTTATCTCGATGCTCGTCCTCTGACGAAGAATTTAGTCTTAGAATTCATAGCTACAGCAGAACTTTGTGGAGCGTGTTTCGAACTCATTATAAGTAAGTTGGTTTTTCATGTAAAAATTTTTTTTTTAATCGAGATGGACATAACTTTGTTTCTTATTTATTACCTCTCTGATCTTTTTCTTTTTATTTTAATTGTTTATTATCGCATTTATATTATTTTAATTGTTTATTATCGCAGAGCTATCTTGTGTATTAAATTTAATGCGTTATGTTATTTTCAACATTATTGAAAATTTCTCTCAGTTGCGGATAATTGGGGAGTATGGATGTACGCGCTTTATTTGTTTCTGCTGACGATTTGGTGGTCAATAAATTGGGACGAGGCTTCAGCGTGTCCTTACACGTACATGGAGGATATAGTCGTCGGTAGAAAGCCGCCGGGCGTTGCTTTTCTCTCGATATGTGCACAACTGGTTGGCGGTCTTGTCATATTTAAATACATTCAAGTGTTGTGGGCGCTCCAACTTGTATCCACGCACAAGAATAGAGCTTACGGAGATTGCACTACGGATTTGCAGGCAAGATGAATCTTTTAATACCGTGTGCGAAACAAAAAAATTAGCTTGCACGCGCAAAATATACTCTCATCGCATTATATGTATTTACATATATGTAATAATCAGAAAACTATATACTAAAATGATTACTATGACGAAATTTTAGGTGTCTGTTATACTGGGAGCATTAGTGGAGTGCATTGCAACGTGCATATGCAGAGTGATGTCCCGAGTGTTAAGCGAATTGAATCCAAGATTTAGCACGGTGATTGATGCTTTCGTAGGAACATCTTTGGTGGTTGCAGGTTGGCGGATTTTTCCACCCCTGTATATCCCTCACGATATAAAATTTTTTGTTTAATTTTTATCACGATATAATCTTTCAGCCTTTAATTACACCGGCGGCTACTTCAATCCGGCACTGGCTACTTCTTTAAAATACGGCTGTTTAGGAACCACACCGATGGAGCACGTGATGGTTTACTGGATCGGAGCGTGTATCGGATCTATCGCCTCGTTGTACGTGTACAATATGTCGTTTGTTCAAAATTTTATTCAACGACAGGAAAGTTCAGAGGTATTTTAACAAAATATGAAACGCGCGCGATGTTTAAGAAAATGTGTGTACATATAGACGATATTTATTGTCTAAAATTGTAAGTATATATTTATTATTTAATTAGATATATATTTTTTGTGTTTTATAATTAACAAAAAGAACGTACAAAATTATATGTGCCAAAAAATAGTGTTATACATTCCGACTGTGATTATCGTAAATAATTATATAGCCGCGCACATGATATTGATCATGCTTTGACTTTAAGATAAAATTGAAAATGCTCAGATTGTTGAACTGTCTGTATTAAATAAGTAATTAAAAAAAAGTGACAGTAAGACTAAATTATTTAATATGGGTAAAATGCACTGTTGCTTTTAGAATCTCTTAAGAAGAAAACGCTGTAAGACAATTACACATTAACAAATATTAAAAATATATCAAATATCAATAATATTGTCACATTAATAAAAAAAATATTGAAAAATCTATATGTAGAATTCCGCCTTGGACGAAAAATCGTATTCGATTGCTTCGTTCGTGTACATTTCGATACTCTGCAACATAAATAAGCAGATGTGCGTTATTTATTGTTAAAAAAACTCAAAATTTAAATTGTCATTTTGTCTCACTACTTACACCGTCGATATCTTTGTCTAAATTCTGCACTTGTTTTTCATGCGTAACCTTCAGTTTTTCTTTCTCACGTCCCTGTTTGATGTCCATGGTTTTCCTTTCGTCTAAGAATTTCTTGGTGTTTTGCTGTTTTTTCTCACGAAGCCGTCTGTCCTTGTCACCTTTCGTTTTCAATGCCTTATCGTTCATCACTTCCTTTGCCGTTTCCACGGACACTTTCGCCTGGTTGGAATTCATGTCCTTGATATCTCTGCGACGTATCAATGTGCGTGTTACGTGACATAACAAAAGAATGTCAGAAGTAATAACACTCCGAGAAAAAATCGTTAGGAATTATAAAAATAAAATTAAACTAACTTGTCATGTTTAGCCTGCATCTGTTTAACTTGCGAGGCTTGCACGACTTCGATCAGTTTCTTTAATTCGTCGCGAGCGCTCTGCGTTTGATTCTTCAGAATTTCCCATTCCTCTTTTCTCTGTTTTTCCATCATAGCGGACCATTGAGCCGTCTGTTCGCTTATGATTTTTTTCAAATTGCTGTCTTGCGCGAGAGCATTTTTGCTGAAAATAAAAGACTCAAAATACATCCCAAACTTCTTCGACGCTATATTAAAATCGCAAATTTTAACACGCTCACTCTTTTCCCTTGGTTAACTTCTCGATCGCGCTGCAATGATTCTTCTGCATAGTTTGTCTCTCTTTCAAATGCTTCTTTCTCATAGTGTCCAATTCTTTCTGGTGCTTCTTGCCCATTTTGAAACCTTTCTCTTTCTTCAAATATTCGAGTGTGATGGGTTCCAGTTTTAATTCCTCTGCAATTGCACATATCGTCTCAATATTTATATTTCTTTCCGTATGAGTCTAAACAAAATCGTATATCTTTTATATGACGTGATTCTCGCATTGATTACCCTTCTTTGCTTCTTCTTCCTTTTTCTTCTTAGCCTCCGCTTTGGTATCCGTCTGCTCTATTCCAAGACCCTTCATCGTCTCGGTCTGCTTCTCGGCAGCCTTGGAAAATCCGCCCGGATCGGACAAGGCAGCCATAAAATCTGAGATTGAAAGACAATTCAGGCAACGAGATAGGAGAAAAACAAAATAAGAATAATATGTAGATAATACGAAATAGTAATATAGATAGCATAAAAAAAAAATCGACGATTAAGTAATTAAGTATTTTAAGAAACACAGTAATAATCAAGTTTTTATTTCGCGTTATAACGTTATATCGAACTAACAATATTCCACTTTTTTCAATATTCCATCTATCACGATGTGTCACTATTGCTCGCGTCAATGTGTACACCACACGAACGGTATTTTCTGCAAAACATGGTGACGTATGCGGTTGCTACATCAGCTATTTTTTGACTCAGGCGTTACCTTCGAATCCATCAGGGACATAAATCTTCAGCTCTATATTACAGAAGAGCATGGGCAGCGCCATCGGAAAGTTAGCCTCAGTCTTCAAGGAGATGTGCCTGTAGCCAGCCTGAAGACCGTCTAAAGGTAAGATTCTTTGACCAAGTAATTTTCCGCTTTCTTCGTATACGCCTACATAAAAACAGAATACAATTAAAATTATTCTTTATAACAATGTCAAATGTCCGTGAGAAATTACTTCAATCGGAAAAAAGTCTCGATTGTGCAAATTTATAATAAAATATATATGTATGTTTTTTTTTCTTTTTTTTTTTTAATACAAAAGAGAGATATATCAGCACCGAATCTAAGCACCGCCAGATCCGGAAGCACAACCTTCCGGAACAAAAACGGCTCCTCGTTGTAAACCGGATTCAAACCGTTCGCCGGCACCATTCGTGTTCTGAATTCTTTCTTGATCGTGTCCGCTGGCAGACCGTACATATCCACCTCGACATACGTGCCCACTTTTTTGTCTGACAAGAATTGTCCGGCTATGATCTGAACCGCGCACTGTGCGGTGATGATACCGTCGACGTCCTCAGAAAAAGGATCGAAGCTTCGATCGGGTCTTCGCATGAAGTCGGGCTTCAGCAGATAGCCTGTCGTGCCGTTGTATTCGAATTTCCCTTGATTGAGCTGCATCGGCAGATCGGGCGTTTGGAAATTCAGAGCCACCATCTGACAACCGGCGTTCCAGAAGACCTATGAGTTATAAGTGCATAAAGAAAATGAAGAACAAAAGAAAAAAAAATCGCGCATCTCCTCTCGATCGCACGGCTATCAACGCGGTCAGAAGAGAGGTGTAATACAGCGTTCACGAGAGAGAGTTTGTATATTGTTGTGAGATATACGTAATAGAGATATACGGTGCGTATGAATAATAACTTCCACGGGGAATTTATATACGTGTAGAGGTGCGCTTGTGTGTATATATTATCGCAGTTACCTGAGGCATGTAATTCGACGAATCAGCCCTCGTGCCCTTTGGATATATTCGACTCATTTGCCGCTTGTTGTAATTAACGAACTCCACCGAGTGAGTTTTCAGATAGTTAAGAGCGGCAGTCTCGGAGAACGAAGACATATTATGATGTATATTCTTCTCTGGAAACGCGTCGGGGTTGAGACATTAGTACGTGTCGCGCGCGCGACTCGCGCGCACGTGTACGCTCATTCATTTAACCCCTTCTTGAGCCCCCACGGAATGTATATACGCGTTTCTCACCCAACGCTATTTCGGCTGTGTGTGCTATTTTAATTCTAAGTAAATTCTGTATGCAAAAAAAAAATGTTTTATGAGAAAAGTAATATCACGAAATTTACGTGCGCTCACAAATTTACATATTTATTAAATAGCTTTTTCGTGTGTGCGCGTGTGTGATGCCAATGTGCAGCTTGACAAGAAACTTTAAAAACTTTTTTTTAGAAAGGGTTAAACAAATTCACTTACAAATTTTTATTTCGTTATATTAAAATATACCACACACTTTCCGCAATTTCGAAGCTCTGAAACTTCACTGGCTGCGCGTAATTTATCATGGACGAAAGAAAAGGATGACATGCCATGGTACTGCCTGTATATTGAATCGGTGGTGCTTCCTCTCCTTCCTTTCCTTCGCCTCCGGCGGGAGCAGCTTCGCTTTCCTGCACAATATTATAAAAAAATATATCAAAGATTATTTTAAACAAATTTAATTTTCTAGAGAGAGAGAGAGAGAGAGAGAGAGAGATATGTATATAAAAAAAGAGAATTATGATTTTCAGTATAAGTAATTATTAACGTAGTTAATTACCTTCGGTGGTTCGGGAGCTGGAGGTGGTGCAGCTGCGCTAGCATCTTCGACCACTTCGTCCTTGGCTTCGAATTGTCCGGCAAGGAAGAGCTCGAGTTCGACTTTCTCCACTTCCGGCTTTAATCGCTTGTTCTTTATTAATATCTTACGTTTCAGTGCACTAGGCGGAGGAAGCGGACTTCCAGGTTCGAGCTGATCAATATAATCGTCACATATGATTGGTTTTGATTATGTAATTTGCTAATTACACACAAAACGCGTTATACTCACTGGATAATCTTTCAGAGCTTCTTTCATTAAAAGATCGCCAAATATCTCGTCGCAATATTTCGCCAGTTTCAATTGTTGCTTTAAGCAGCAATGATTCTCGAAACTTAAAATTATGGGATAATCGGAGGTAACGAACGCGGTGTCTCTTATAGCGTAGATCACGTCCTTGAACAGTATGTCGGTGCACATAGCTTTGCCGTGAGTTATGATGGGCTCTTCGTCTTCGCCTTTCCCGTCCCAACAATCCAGCTCGACGCATCTACGATCGAGATAATTGTTTTTTATGTTTTGTCTTTCAAAATTGATTTTATATGTTTTCATTGATACACTGTCCCAAAATACCATCGAAAATCGATGATTTTTAATCGGTAACTCAAAATCCACTTTTGCTATTTTTACAATGAAACATTTGTCTTAGAATTTGTCATCATTAAAATATCTTCCGATGTTTTTCGGGACACTCTATGTTTTAATTGCTTCTATATGTTTTTTTTTTATCTGTATGTGTGATTTTAATATTGTCGCCAGAAAAATCTTGTGTTGTACCTGCAACCAGCAAGCAGAACCTGTCGGTACATCTCAACGGTGCTTTTACCACCGATTTGACGACCGCTGAGGTAAGTGTTGTGACTCGAATTGATGTAATAATGCGAGAGCGGCTGGTCCATGTCCATCCACTCTTCCAATTTGTCAAGAAACACCGGGGCGTTCTCGTCCGACATTAAGTATCGTATGAAACCTTCTTTCGTCATTTTTTCTGCGACGCGCATTAAAGTAAAGCAAAAATTATTAACAAAATTGTTATTTAACGTAAGAATTTACACACAAACATTCAACTTTGCGAAAGCACTTACTTTCCGATTTCGCTTTCTCGTCGCTTTCGTAGTCATTAATGATTTCGGTGCATCGTTTCTCGTCGTACAGAGGGTACAAGATCTCGTTGAGTCGCGGATCCCTCTGTTTCGTGTTCATAAATTCCACTAATTGTGTCAAACTTATGGTATCCGATTTTCCTTTTGTACTGCGCGAAAGATGGTAAATAAAAATTACGACACGCTTGTTCAACGTGTAATATTTCCGAAAGCGGTAAAAGTTGTCTTTTACGGTCTGAGACTACTTACATTGATTGAAAAAGTTCCTCGATATCATTTCTAGGGCAAATCTTAAAGTACAAACTGTAGAACTTCTCGAATGTGAAAGCCTCCGGCTCTATTTTGTCACTCTAAAACGTGAAAGATAGCGGTTTGAAAATGTACTATCCAGCGGTTTTGAAAATATACTATAGCAGCGGCGATGACTTCGGAACTGCGCGAGTAAACTTTTTTTTTTATCGACATACGCGTTATAGATTTTTTTTTAAAGAGAAAAAATTCCCGTATTAAATAATTTACCTTTCCACTTGGCAGACCGAGTTCCGCTAATCCTTGATAAACGAGTTTTTCAGTCTTGCCGGATGCAAAAGTCTTCGATATCACTTTTACAGGAACTTTTCCCTTGGGGTCAACTTGAAAACTTAGCCGCATCCAACTAATAATCGCAATCGGGTTTTTGTTTAATAATCGAAGAGAGAAAAAAATAACAAAAATCGTTCGAATAAATATTACATTTTTGCGGATTCAAAGTAAAATGAGCAAATGTGTGAAATATGTTACGTACTGCTTCATAAGCTGTATCTTTGGACAAACGTTACACGCTTTTGTGTTGTGCGTAATTAGACGCAGTCCAGCTTGCCAATCCTGAATTCAATTATTACCGCAATTTAATAATAGCGCAAAGAAACGCTACATCTTTTAAGATTGTAAAAGTTTACGTGACTACTTTTTTTTTTAAATGAATCTTCTTCTTCTGAATTTATTTTTTGTTACCTTTGCCGTTTTTGCATCCGGACATACCAGGTGTTGGTAGTGAATGTTAGTGTAATCCACTCCGGAACATATAGTTAAACTTTTTTCGTCTAATTGTTCCGAAGTTCCGTGTTTGCTTAATTTATTACATAACTTTGGATCCTAAATAGATCAACAGTTACTTGTGATTTTCGCGCCAATCTGTTGTCAATTCTTTCGATTCTTAAGTTTTTGTCTTTTTATTTTTGATTTTGGTTTTAAACGAATTTACCTTTGGCGTGCCTCCGTAACGTATGTCGCTCACTTGAGCCAATTCTATGACGTCTCCGTCCTGTCAAAAAAGCGAATTATTTGTCACGCTTGTTTGTCAAAAAGACTGACGCGAGAAAACGAATGTGAATTAAAAGCGCATCTTGAAAACAATATACATAGCAGGCTACCTTGCCTTCGCTTTTCCAATAAATGAAAAAGCCGTACTCGTCAACTTTGAACAAACAGTTCGGCTCGTATTCGGTCGACTCTTTGTCCTCGAACCATCGATCGAACACACCGCCGTTTCTCAAGAGTTCCGGCACTTCGATGCGCCAATTAAATTCAAACTTCTTTGTCATGGTTCACGGCAACTCTTGAAGGGAAACGCTGTTAAGATAAACTTGGATGCGAACTTGAGCTTGTCGTATGCTCAAATGAGAGAGTGCCATCGCGAGACTCGATGTTCCAGAAACGCCAAATCTAATTAGTTATATCTAATTTACTGTATAAGGATTCAACGCGATCGAAACCCGGCGTAACGGAGATTCTAAACTTACACAAGCGTGTTGGTTGTATAACGAAATTCTCTCTCTATATATATATCTGTGATCTCTGCATATTATAGATCATATATAGGGCCGCTTAGTGCTCAAATATAGCGTAATGTAAATTGTTGTTAAACTAAATATCAGTCGATATACGAGCCGGCAAAATGTACGCGCAAAATATGTAATTTTTTAAACGTGTAAATTAATACACATAGAGATTTTAGTCAAATTCAAATCGAAAATTCATGTAGGATGTTTGCATCTCGTGTAAAATAATTTACCCGTAATGTCTGTAGAATTAAAAAAAAATTTTATTGCGATAAAGACACGAGTCTTTTAACTAGAAGTCGAGCTGGACATCTCCCGCATTCTGTGCAGAGAAAATATCTAAAATTATATAAGTAAATTGTTGTTATTAGGAGAAACAAATAATTTTTTCACGCAAAATAGAGAAGTACACTCTCTGTTTTTTTGATAATAAGTATAATAATTTATTAAAATTATGGTTAACAATACACGCGTTATACACATTATGTTACATGTATCTTGTGCGATGCATACGTACAGGAATACGCACTTGTACGCAAGTTGAATCAGTGCTTCGTCCGTATGGTCTATCACATGACGATGACTCGAAGAGTAACAATTTACTTAGCCGGCAATAACATTAGTAACAGATACATTCTTATTTTAATGACTCTCTCGCGGATAATAATCGTATTTGTGACGAGTCGTAAATAACGGAATGCTTTGATTGCCGTGACAACGCTTGTCACGTGGAATGACAGACGATTATTTCAACGTCTCTCTCTTTTCAAACATTTATTCGTCAAGTCTCAACTTGCAAATACGATCTTGTAATTGTGAAAATTTGATCACTCGCGCGGCGGTTAACGTTATCACATCTGAGGCTTCAGCAAGTAGTGCGAATTCAGTTGCACGGAAGTATTCACGTCTGTTTCCGGTTCCTTGAGCATTATGTCATCCTGCACATTGTGCATAGGCTCCATACAGTATTCCTGTCCGCAAACCTTGCACGCCTCGAAGTGCGGTTTAATGGAATTCTTGAGTCTCTGTGGATGTAAAATGTATTTTATCGCGTAGTGTGTGTGTGGAAACATGGAATTATCTTCGTTAAGTCTAACAATAAATACGAAGTTTCAAGAAAGTAAAACATTGCGAGATAATTACATTTAAAAATAATTACATTTAAATTAATAATCATTAAATTACATTCTAACAATTAAATTCTAGTAATAATTAAATTTTTATGTTAGTATAACAAGTAAATAATTCGAAATATTTCACGTTAAAGTGAAAATCCAAAAAATATATTCACGAAATGTTAACGTACTTCGGCAAACGTTACGCCGTCCGCTCGAACAAACACGTAAACTGCAAAAGCGGGAATGCAAATTAAAGAAAGAGACGCGATGCTCCATCCTATCGCTTCTGCCCACCACGGATATACGTAGTCGCCGTTGTGATAAGTCGGCGGCTCGTAATCGATTAAACTGAACACCCATACAGCCTGAAAAGATAAGACAATTACATTAAGATGTGTCCGACACATCTTAAAAACTACTGCGCGACGTGCAACACAAAACACGGAAGAGTGAGATGAGATTAAAAACAGGCAATTTTATCCGCGCGTCACAAAGCTGTCACAAAGTACACTTTGTATTTCTTTGGGAAGGGCAACAGTTACGCGAATTGCTTGTTTTTTACCGCGAGTTTTTGTTGCGTTTTATTTGTTGCAATCAACGACGTTATCTCATTTTATATAAAATCGTGGTTCTGACAACTACAGTTTCAATACCGTACACGAAAATGTTTTAACACTCGAAGATAACATATTCATTTATATTGCGTACCATGATGAGAAAAGGTGCGGCGATGAACCAACAGAAGCGAAAGTACAGCGAAGGTACGCGTCCGGTCATTTCTTTGACGTTATTGCACAGTCGTCGGACGCCGTAAAGCCATGAGAGAGCAATTACCTCGAAGAACGCCAAGAACATGATCGACATCGATGCGGCGTAATGATCTATCAGTTGGAAGAAATAAATACCACCCTGAGGCAAAAATTATTGTGTGAGAGAATAAAATTGCTTTTATTTTAAACACAGTTATTTTTCATCGATCGTCGTTCTCTACCTGCGTAATATTCGGCAGACCGAATAAGAACGAAACAACGCATATGAGAAGGACCAGTACTTCGTGGCAGAGAAGATGACGCTTCACCCATTTCGGGAAGCCATCCTGGATCGACGTAACGACCACTTCAACAACAGCAAACTGAAATAAGAAAAAAAAACGAACTAGTCTCTTACATCTTCACGATATTTTGATAAAAATATCGTATTTTTATCAAAATATCGTGAAGATGTAAGAGACTAGTTCGTTTAAAAAAAAAAAAAAAAACAATACGCAATCCATTGAACATTGAGCGATATTTTTATTCCAAAGACTTTGTTCTGTGCTTACTTGACTATTCAACGACAGGCAGACCAGCATAAAGAAAAACAGAACAGCCCAGAGTTGAGAGGCTGGCATCTTGGCTAGCGCTTGCGGATAGACGACGAAGACTAGACCAGGTCCTTGAACGGAAATTATGATTTATCTATAAAATGTCAGGGGAAGTTAATCTGACGATGTGATAAATGGTGAGAAAAAAAAATTCAACGATATCGTAAGAACGAATTGTATTTTCGATGACGTTTCGCGGTGTGCGATAAATTCGAGCTTTTCGCCTTTGGAATACTTACCGTCAGTCAGAACGTCTTCGACGGACGTGTTTTGCTCCAACGCTATATTGCCGATCGTGGCAAACGAGAATATCCCGACCAGCAAACTGCTGAAGGCGTTTATGAGCGAAACAGCTACCGTGTCCACCAGAATCGTGTTGTGAAATCTGTTGTAACTCGCGAAACATATCATCGATCCGAAGGCGATCCCTCCCGAATTGAAAACCTGAGCCGCTGCGTTTATCCAGACCTAAATGCGAAAAATTAGTATAACCTAATCATAGAATTTATAAGTTTTAAAACCGAAACATGTGATTTGTCGAACCTTAGCATCACCGAGCAGTTCCCAGCGCGGATGAAAAAAGAATCGCAGACCTTTGGCTGCGCCTTCCAGGGTGAGAGAACGCGTCAGAAAGACGACGATCAGAAGGAAAGGCAGCGTCGCTGTGAGATATCGTACTTGCGCCGATGACTTGATAGATTTCCAAATGGAAAAATACACCAATATCCACGCGGTTATCAGGCAAGCCACGAGTTCCCATCTCAGAGATCCCGGCTCTTCGATGCCGTTACTCATTTGCAGGACTTTATTGCTGTATGGAAAGAGACATTTTTCAACGTGAAAGCACATATTCTGTGTTCTTTTAACGCAATATGCAAATTTTAAATTATCACAAAACTAAAGCCAAGGCTCCGTGGATTCAAATTAATATACAATTGATCGATTTGATGTACAAATTTTACATTTTTTAATTGTAAAATTTTAATCGATCTAAAGATAATCGAAAAAATCTAAATTTAATTAAAAACAACTTCGTACATACTCGAAAAATTCCTCGGACGGTGTTCTCGTGGAGTTCGGTCGAGTTCGATTGTACATGGACCCGTAACTTGGCAGCCAACATCGCGGCGTGTTCCACGAATTGTCGCAACGTGTCCACGGTTGTTCAGCTCGGAATGCCGCGAAGAAATAGTAAATTGCATAGGCTATTATCACATTGTGGTAAGTTGACAGCAGAAACGATATCACGACCGACGACAAACCAGCTCCTGGAAAGATATAGAGAGAGAGAGCGCAATATTAGACACATAAAATACAGTAGAGCGTTGATTATTCTATATTCTATATTTTATATTCTATAATCGGTCATTTGGATTATCGAAATTCAGATAATCGACGTTCTACTGTATAGGTATACTGTATAGAATACTGTAAAACCGCGTATCAGAGAGAGAAAAAGAGAGACAAAAGAAAAAAACGGCTAATTTTCACGTTCGGTCATTTTTTAAATCAAATTCATATTTTACACACACTACTACTGTGAAAACGGGAGTGAGTGAAGAGCTTTCAACTCGAATAGTTGTCGTGGCTATTCATTATCCGAAATTTATCGATAATCCATCATTCGATGACTTAGTCGTTTACCTTTCAATAACGGACACACTTGACCCAGAGCGCCGATTGGACCGCGACGAGTGAACTGACCGATGCTGAGTTCCATGTACAGCAATGGAACTCCGCATACTATGAGTATTAAAAAATAAGGCACGAGAAAGACACCTGAAAAATAATGCGATCGTTTAAAGTCTTTTCTCTTACGATCGATGCACACAATGTATGCAAGTCTCTCTAAAGTATAAAATGTGCCAATGAATTTATTAAGAGAAATAATTAACAAGTGTAAAACGTATTTTTTTTAATTATTAGTTTCTAATTTTTTACACATGTAAGTATTGTTATAAATTATTTCTTTAATAAATGTCCGGCCAGCGGTACTTGTTTACTCATTGCGACATTTGCCTTACTTGAAGACAAGAGAGTCTTCCTTCCGCTTAAGTGTAAAAATTAATCTATTTTTTTTTTTTTTTTTTTACCCTTTTCCCATCTGCCTTCCCCTACGTGCAAGTTTGCCAAACGTTTCGCTAAACACTGTTTCGCGCGCGAACGTAATAGTACTCGACGAGTTAATCATACTGCAGTGGGCAGTGACAAGGTCACTGGATGTAACTCTTTATTCGCAATAGACGACGATCGCAATGCCGTGGATTATGACTTAATTTCACATCGAGCATTTAATCGTCGCGAAAATAAGCGACGATTAGTCAGTTGTTGACAAATTTTCCTTTTTCCGAGATCTTCAGCGCGTCTCGAATTATACATATTTGTCAGTTCTCTTTAACAAGCAACCGTAAAATCTTAAAGCAATTTACTACGAAATTTATTATTTACTATGAAATTTCTAATTAATTTTTAAAACATTTCCACTTAGAAGTCGTTTATTTTATATGGGGGAAAAAAAAAGGGAAAAGAGATCTTGTTCGGACGCATTCGTGTGTAATTGTGCGAAGATCAGACGCGTGCGATTCGTTTTGCATCTCGGGGAAAATGTAAATTAATCCTACTCGGCAAAACTCTGTATCGCGTTGCGCGCATAAATCACACGACGTTATCCGATCTGTTTTCTCGTCGCTTCAATCTAACCGAACAAAGCGCGGACGATAGTTTTCATTTAATTCGATCGGCAATAATACAAATAATGTACGCGATCATGCTTCAAATAAATTATCTGGATATTAAACGCGGATACGGATAAATAACAATCGCTCGCGATTCAATGACGAGATATGGAAAGATAACAATCGTTCGATTCAATCAATGGAGATCGGAGGGGCGATTTATCACATAGTATCGGGCGAAAATGTACTACGTTCGATACATAGCGTTATCACAAAGATAGATGTAATGACGCGTGTAAATAAAATATATATTTGATATTTTTGACAATGTCGTTCTTATATTGCAAAAAAAAAATAATAATAATAATTTAATGTCGCGGAACAACGAACACATCGCGTGCGCAAAACCGTATTATTTCCTCTGATTTTCCGGTCGCGTCCGTTTAATATATGATTCCGCAATATTACACAGATACAAATATTTTTACATAAGAGTTCTGTGCGGTTATATTTGTTCAACAAATTAACTTGTGCAAACAACACATGCATAAATTGAAATTACGAAGTGGTTTCCAGATCGATTTGCGCACCACGGAAGTGATGCACTGACGCAAGAGTCATAATAAAATAGAGTTGCTTTTTAAATTTTTTACAAATAAAAAGTTTCTAATTTCAAAAGAAATATATATTTAAAACTATTAACACTTTTTAATTAAGAGTTAAACATCTCGTTCATAGTAAAAAAAAATTAAAAATAACTTGTGCAAATATCGAACTAATATTCGAACATCAATCGAGACTGCGTGTAAATTCGATAAGCAATTGACGCAATTGATAAAACAAGAAAATCGTTTAATTAACGATGCTTGTTGATCGCGTCTTTCGGTATCAATTTTTAATTGCATATCCTAATAAAGTTATTCCAGTTGGAATAATCACAGATTGATTATGCTCAAGTGAAACAACGAACCGCTCGAATCGTGCAACCGCAATCGCGTTACCCGAAGCCGGTTTTCCGGCTCGTCAATTTAGACCGGCAGTGCGCCTAGATGATATACTCGAATTATTTCCACCGGTGTCATTGAAATCATTTACCGCGTGCCCACTGGAGTAGCCGTGTTTCCAGCAAGGTCATGTATCAAGTTCCGCGAGCGAATTGCGCCACGCATCCGGGCTCCGGATGCTTCCAGACTTTGAAAATTGTCGGGAACACGATACTCTCTCGCTCACGTAGCAGGGATTGCGACAGAGCTTGGATCTCCGTTCGGAAGCCCGACTTGCGCAAGATATTGCGCGATTTTCACGGAATTCGTCTTAATTCGGGCTTTCCGCAATTAGATCATTTTTCATCCGTCATTTTTCACTCGTTCAGAGAACACATGAGAGATTTGTTTAATTACAAATAAAAATTTGAATCGCTGATAAGACCTTTGAAAATGTCAAATTAATTGGGAAAAGATAAGAAGATAAGATTGAAAAGTTCTCATTATATTATTGAAATATTTAAACTCTCTTGTAATAGGAGACATAAAAAAAAAGCCGGTTCAAACTTCGTGAGATATATTCGACGTAAAAATGAGAGAGAACGGAGCATTGTTACTTTTGTCAGCTATATTTTGCCACTGACGTACATGACGACGCGCGAAATAACCACGTTCTCTTTTATCACGGTTATGCTAATCGTGACGACACGTCTCGACTATGTTACCTACTTATTTGACACGCACGAATTTATCTCGCTTTACATCTGACATTTGGTAACAGCTGCGCCGATTTTCTTGCTGTTTCTTTCCGTTCTTATCTCTTTCTGTTTACCGAAACGATAAAGCACACATCTCCATTAACGATTTGTAAAATCGAGTGTGAGATTCGTGTCACGATTTATCGGCGCAGTTTACGTAATGAATTAATGTTGTCGCACGCGCGCGCGCGCGCGCGAGGCTCACCGCCGCCGCTCTTGTAGCACAGATAAGGAAATCTCCAGACGTTTCCGAGACCGACGGAGTAACCTATGCAGGCCAGCACAAATTGTACTTTATTCGCCCAATGGGGCCTCCTGGGCTGCCGGTAATCGCCGAGATCGTCCGCGTCGCCGTCGTCATAGCTGGTGTACGTGGACACGTCGTCCTCGAAGCTAGAAAAAAAAATAAAACGCACCACGTCTAGTCAAGATGTTTTGTTTTGCAAATGCGAAACTGATTGAAAAATACGAAGAACGAGAAAAAAGTTGAAAAAAGGTAGTGTACAATGTGCGAAAATTGTGACATGTCATTAATCGTAAATTAAAAAATTTTAGAATCGATGATTCACTCTTGAATTGATCGCGTAGCTTTTTACGTATCTAATAGACAAGAAAACGAAAGTTTTCTTCACTTTGGGAAATACGTAAAGTAGCTTTCGAATGTTGGGTTCTTCAACTTTTTGCTAACAATTTACAGAGTTTTAAACGTACATCAGAATCTAAGGATAAATCTTTTAATTATTTAATGTAGCGATTGCGCGCGAGTGACCACCTCTCTCTTTCTCTCTTCCTCTCTCTGTGTGTGTATTATATGATTTTCTGTTTCAAATCAATGTATAATACATTAAGCAGTTTACATTAAACACGTGCACAATGCGAGATACAAAAGCATTAAATAGTTAATGATTTCGCGTCTAGTATTGTGCGTCTATTTAAACTGCTCAATGCACTATGAATTGATTTGGCGGAAAATCGCACAGAGTTGATCACTCGTCAGTCACGTTACGCATGAGCGTGTTGGCGCATTTGCATGGCACGCGTCCATGCATAAGTCCGGTAGTGATCATTAAATATTCATCGTCATTGTTTACAGAACGACGGTAATCGATGGAAACGTGGCATAGTAGTCATTCGAACTCGATTGTCGCGATACCTCGATTAAGCGCGACCAGTTCAGCGTTACGCGAAATCGTAAAGGTTGCCAATTGCAGGCTGATTTCGTGCGCGCTTTCATTTCCGGATGAAGAGAGAGAGAGAGAGAGAGAGAGATGGTCACAAAAATAAACCAGACAAAAAATCTACTATCGTAGCGAAGTATCGGAGCGCACGCAACATAAAATCGACCTTGCTGCAGCGCATTACATAAGTATCGAGATCGCACAGGAATTTTTATGCGTTTATCGCATAAATTCACACTTTACGGTGCGGTGAGCGCAGAAATGGTGTCAGACTACGGGCGACAGAGGGGCAGGAAAGGGCGGTCGACGCGCTGAAAGATATACGCGACGCACCTGTGTACATTCCCGTTTGTTTCACAACGGAAAACTAATACACGATGTGTGTGGAGATGCGATAATGCGCGCCATTACTATCGCTGTATATCAGGAAAAAAAGAGAAAAATTAAAACAGACAACTTGAGCTAAATTTTTCGCATTAAAAAAAATATATATAAGCGACATTTTGGAGAAGTCACGCTTTCATTTCCAGCGCAGATTAAGAACAATATAAATTAACAATCGAATTGGAAATGTAGCAAAGTACAGTAGATGTAACAAATATAAAAACAATTATACAGATCGTACACAATTCTCTGTATTCAAATACAAAAAAAAAAAAAAAAGAAAAAAGATCAGCGAGAGCTAATCGCAAGGTTTTTCTCGCAATTCCCGATGCAATTAGTTTTTTCACAAATTAAATTCACAGGAAGGCAAAAACAAGATGCAAACCAAGCATCCGATATAGATTTTTGAATTAAATCTTAATTCATTTTAATTAATTCAAATTTACACTTCAAAACTATTTCGCACGTACATTCTCTCGTGCGCATGACTCTTCTCTCAATAGATGATAGATATAATATAATAATTACACGAGTTTATAGCGTTCCAAGTTCTTTGCTCCATTAACAACTTAACGATGACTAGTATCATTTTCGCGGCGCAGGCCTGTGTGCCGTTTCAAAACCGAGACGGTGTGACGAGGTCTATAAATGTAGGACGAACGATTACGGGTCGTTTCGAGCGTCGTCCCGTTTCAATGGAAGAAGCGGGACAGAGTCGCAACAATACGCACGAAACGCACGAACACACCTACTTACAACACAACGGGTACGGGTCTTTACATTGTGCACCTATTATTCACTTACGTCTCTGGAACGATACGTCGGAATTGGAGTCCCCGTATGTCAAGCAGCTCAGACGCGTAGCGCATCTCTCTCTTTCTCTCTCTCTCTCTCTCTCTCTCGTCGCGTAGATCTTCCCCGCGCGATTCGATAAAGGATGAGAGACTCGAATCGAAACAATCGTAAAACCGGTACAATTTAACGCCGATTCATTTGTCGACACAACTTTGCGAAACAGAGAACCGTTTTCTCGAGCGCAAATGTGAGGTTTGAATTTACTTTTTAATTAAATATTTTCTCAAACGAGCTATATTTTTTTATTTTAATTTTGTATTACACGGGCGATTTTACACTCACAAATATAAATTTTTATGCAACAGCTTCTACAGTTTAGAGCAACGTTACGGAAATATTAATTAGAGATGTCTAAGTCGTGGGGCAAATTGACATATAATCAATTTTGTGATCACGTCGTTGATCAGCGAACTTTAACAAGAAAAAAACAAATGTGAAATATTAAAAATCTTTATAATCGGAAGCTCTCTTTGCTAATTATTTAAATATTAAAGAAAGTAAAACTAATAAAACGTTTTCTCAAATTTCTGTCAGTTTTAACTCATGTAACGAACAAGCGTGCAATTTAATTTCTGACAGTTCAAAAACTTTGTTACGTTACATTCGTATTTAATATTGTATCAACGCGACTTTGCAGCAGTGCGAAATTTGCGACTTGAAATGACAATTATCGCGCATTAGGCAAAAATAATTAGTTGTGTGCGCGTGTGGGTGTGTGTGTGTCTGATAATTACAGATAGTTATAACGCGCCTTGGATCTTTTCTACTGAGATTGGTCTCACTTTTGCTGTGCGTTTTTATGCGCGCACCGCATGTGGCGCACGCGGTTTAGACTATTCAGAATATTTGCACAAAGCATTAACTTGCTCGGGAACGAACATATGGTGTCCTTTTAACCCATTCGTAACACTAGTTTACGACGATGACATATGTTGTTTAAACTCGAAAGTCAAACACGGTTACATAAATAAATTGCTTTACTTATTCTTTATTTTTTCTCACTCGTAATGTCAATTTGTCAAAGTTATTCAATTTAATTTTTAATATACTTCGGAAAAATAGCGCGACTTGACTGACACACTTCGCAGAATATGGTTCGTCGTTCATTTGCGAAGCTTTGCAAACCCGTGCAAATGCGAACTCCACGCTCAAACCGGTCACGCGTGCGTGCGATTACGAAGGAGGTGCGTGATTCATGTCTCGTTTCTTCGAAAGTGTCGCGGCACTAACATAGGTAATATGTCTCACTTACGGTGGCGGATGTACCACGTTAAGCAACTCCGTCGGCGAAGTGGGAACTCTACGTATTGTGAGCTTCCTGCCGTCGGAAGAGCCCAGGCCGATCGACGCAACGGACCTGATCGAGACCGTGTCGGAGAACAGACGAGTCTGGCCCACGCCGTTGGCGTCCGCGTACAAGACGGACGACCAGGAAGACGACGACTGATGGCAGCAGGGACAGTGTTGCTGATTCTCGTCCATGATGACGTTCGAGATCCTTGACGGCACTTGTGCACAATGTTGTCGATGTGGCGGCTGATCGATGCTTTTGACGCTCGCTCTGCCAGGACTCTGAGGCAGTCCGTTGTCACGATTCGACCCGGTCTCGACCAAGTCGTTCGCCAGTCGAGACTGCCACCGATGATGATGACTTCTT
This sequence comes from Pseudomyrmex flavicornis, assembly GCA_014825475.1. Classification (NCBI taxonomy): domain Eukaryota; kingdom Metazoa; phylum Arthropoda; class Insecta; order Hymenoptera; family Formicidae; genus Pseudomyrmex; species Pseudomyrmex flavicornis. The sequence continues at coordinate 35,490 of QVNW01000270.1, forward strand.
TCCTGAACACTCTCGGGACTGCGATCGCGACTGATTGTCCTTCTGACGTTGCCGTTGCCGGTCGCACTCGTCGGCGCGATGACGATTTTATGCCCGACCGAATTCAACAAACGACCTCTTTCCTGGTCCGTAGACCACTCGATCTCCTCGGTACGTTTCTGTTGATGATTACCAATCTTGATCACATCCGGATCCGTGTCGTCGGACATGGCAGCGTCCTCCTCTTCCAGCATTGTGCTCATTTTACGCACAATCTGTCTGCGATGAAGCTTGTTACTGGCGGCATCGCCGTGCTTGGACGAAACGGGAGTGCAACTGTCGGGAGTTTCGGTGATTCCGCCGTTATTGCTGATCTCGGTGTTCATGATCGCATGACACAGCTTCTGCAAACGAAGGAAAATATTGAAGAGAAAAGAATTTTTTTTTTTTTTTTTTTATATTCGTATTTTACATCAGAACAATCCGAATTGAACGTATATCTAGTTTTATTAGCACATCCGTGTCAATTTGACAGATACTTGAAGAAAACTTTATTTGTGATTACTTATTATTTTTAATTTTTTTATTATTTAAATAATTACTTAGCAAGAAGTTTTAGCTACAACGATTTTTAATATTTCGCACTTCGATTTTTTTTCTTTACGATAAAATTACTCAGAATATTTCTCGCTTTTCTGAAATTCGTCACTTTACGGATTTGATTCTTCTAGTGTTAAATATATTAGCACTTTGCGTGTACGCGTGAAAATCAGTTTTTTTTTTTTACAAGTGTAGACAGTCAATTAAAGATTATTCGATGATTCTCTCTCTTTTTCTTTGCGGGACGAAAAGAAATGTTGGACAATGTCCGAACTCTCTTTCGTCGATTTTATCGAAAATCGTGTGGCGCCGCTGGGGGGCGATGAAACACTCATAGGATTTAAACGAGAAGAATGCGCGCACCGTTAGGTATCAGCGTGATCAAAGTACGTATTCGATTCGATGGGTCTGCGGTTGTTTATTGATTATTGTGGCCGAACGTTCGATTAAATACACCGCATATACTCGTTTTCGAATATTAAATTTGAAGCACGTGAAATTTGAATTGCGCAATTTGCGCCGTTACTCCCGCCGCTGTTACTTAAAATTCCGCTCGTCGATGCGGAAACAGCTTTAAATAATGAAGATTTCCCGTCGCATTTGTATGACTATCACAATTTGTCCGATATGTTGGACATATAATTTTGCAATAAATTTATTTTATTTTTTTATTTGATACAAGATTGATGTAGGTATTCGCGCAATGTTTTTAATAATTTAAATTACATCTTTGTCCGTTTAATATAAATATAACATTTAGTTCATTTGGGACATTTTTCAAACCAGCCTACGTTTTGCTTCGTTTTGAACTTTACTTACATTTTTTATCGCTTCAGTGTTTGTTGTACAATTCACACTTTTGCCAAAATAATGTTCTTTCATCTTGACGAACGAGAGAATCACATGTATCACTTATGAATACACGGTCGACTATCGTTATGCGACTCTTTACGACATTCTGATAGTAGAGAGATAGCGTCATTACAGGTGTGTGTATAGCTATCAATACAAACGATTGATTTATTGCAATATTTTTACGTTCGATAATGTTTACACACGTTTTACGACGTATTCAAACGGTTTTTACACCGATATAAATTTATTATACGCGCTACGACACCGTGAAATGTATATTTCGGGATTTATACTTACTTACTTTTATGTTGCTTGTACAGCTAGTGACTTCCCGGATGTGAGAGCCGAAATTTAAGATAGTGCTTTATAAGAAGAGAGTCAGATTGCTTTCCTCTCTCAAATAGATACGATAAATGTTCTCGGGACGAACGGGCAAGAAAAAAAAGAATTAGGAATGAGCGTGACAAAACGATCTTCCCACTTAGCGTCGCGAACGACTATAAAAGTTGAACGAGAGGAACGTATACGAGGTAGACAGTTCGGGACTAATATCAAAAACAGGGTCAATCATAAAACCGTCAAGTTGTTTAGCCAGCTAACTGGTTTTGTGTCAGTAGTGGGGATAAGAAAAGAATCATATCGATGAAAAAATTTCAGTTCATTGTCCTAAAGAAAAGAAATTAATTTTGATTTTTTGTTTTCTTTCTAATTTGTTTTTACATTACTTGTACTTCAAAAGTGCTAAGGTAACATTAAAATTACTAGTTAAAAAATTTTATTATACAGTGTTTTATAGTTATTTATTATATAGTTATATACGCATAAAATATTTTTATATTTATTATACGTATCTGGGCAGCGACTTTATATACGACGAGAGACTTTACGAGCTTTACGCTGTGGCATATCCTAGAGCGTTTACACAAATGTCATTTTTTCAAACTCAATATTATTGCACAAGCATTGCAAAAACTGTCCGCGTTTTATTAAAAAAGAAAAAAGAAAGAAGAGAAAATTCTCTCTATTCTCGACCGAGAGATCGATCGAAGCGCGCGCTTTTTGGAACGCGTTGTCACAGGTGAACGTCATTTGAATGACGCTTTTTCATGCGCATCACGTGTTCGACGCGAAGGAGTGTTACCTGTCAGATCGCAGCTTGCCTCGAGCGGATCGGACGCGTTTCAACGAGCCGAGCAAAAGTCATTCGCGTATCGGGCGAAGTGAGTGATAAGGTTTCACACAAACCGCGCGCACTCACACACACGCACAAACACACATACGCGATCGTGTATACACGTGTGCTATCGCCGTCAACGTTGCGGCATTTGTTTTCTGTTCACTTCTGTCCTTGCGAAACGGGCGCGTGAGCGCGGCTGAATAAGCGCCGATTCAAAGCGGCGCACCACGTGAGAATCGGACTTCGGAACGGTCGCGCTAAGCGACGACACCGCCGTGAACCCGCCGCGTTTTGCGGCGATCCGTGTATCGTGATCACCCGCGAATCGTAACGCACACACGTCAAACATACGTCGCACATCACGTACCGTGTGATATTATATCGCGATGTCAGCGCCGTGCATGCCTCGCGAACGCGTACACAGCGGAGAGAAACTCGGACTTGATTCGCATTACTCGTACGTTACAACTCGGTCGGTTCTCTGGCGGGGGATCGTGAATATCCTCTTCTGGATGTGACCCGCCTCTCCCGTGACCAACTCATCACTGTATGCATTTAACGGATCGTGTAGGGAGAGGCGTCCGATGTGTGTGCGTCCGATTACATGATTGGCAAGAGATAAGTCGGATCGCCGAGAGATAAATTGACAGATTTCGAAGATTTTTTTATTCCGATTCTGAGATGAAAACACGCACGCACTTTAATAGAAATATTGTTGAATCTCTGTGTTGAAGTTACATGCGTCTCCGCGAACATTCTGTTGAAAAAAATGACACATCAGTATAGACTAACTACGAATAGAGCTGTTTTTAAAGCTCGAATAAGTATAACAGATGTCTATTTGCAGTTAAAAGTAATATCAAAACATGTGGTTTTTTTCCTATGATCTCGTAGAAAGTATGATGAAAGAAGCAGCTTTCTATACGAGATTGAGCAACGCGATCAAACGTTTCCACATAATCACGCAACAACTTAATTATATGACGGAGTAAAATATTCTTCTAAGATATTTAATTTACACTTTGAAACAATGTCGAATTCTTTTTTTTGAATATAAAGCAACAGGTGGACACGATCGGATCGCCTGTTAAATGGCAACCGCATCTACTACGACGTTTTTTCAAGCAAGGGGCAAAATTCATGTTTCACTTAATGTACAAAGATGATTGTTGATATTTTAATGTATGTACATACACGCATACATTTATTTATCTAGAAGAAAACGTAAGAATGTTTTCAATATTTTATTTTACGAAAAATTCTCGTTTAATCGATATGCATATATATATATACATATATATATATACATATATGTAGCGAAGGTTTCGTTTCCTTTCACTGAGATTTTTTTTTTCACAACAAATATTGATTATGTTAATGCCACCGTAACTACATGTACACTTGCGCGAGTACGGTCACGTATTTATGGGTGGTAGGATCACTGGGCCAAGGACCAGTCCGTGGCGGCTGTTCATTTTCCCACGGAAGACCAGGTAACGGGTGCTCGAGAGATCCCGCCGGTGTCATTATCCTTTGGTAAAGTAAGTAACAGGTACAATTGAACGTAACCTTTTTCTCTCTCTCTCTCTCTCTCTCTCACACGCGCAAGAGAGCAATATCTCGATGCTATTAAAATTTCAGTAATCCATTCACTTACAGGCAGTTGCGACAATAAATTTGTTGGATCCCATGCTGGAACCATGTGTTATTTCACCTTCGAAATTTTATGCGCATTATGACCACAGTGGCGCAAACGACGGAACACAAGGATATGTTTATTTCTATGGTCAGGGTCGCATTAGACTGTTGCGCAATTTTTGTACATTTGCGGGTCGCTGCACAAATATTTAAATCTCAGCAAACCTGCACGAGAGACAGCCTTTCACCGGTTCGTCGCGCGTTTGTTTCGCATTTGACATTAAAAGCCCGCATAAATATTTCTATAAATTTTTTATTATACATTTAATCTCGTCGTAGACAGAGGACTTGCGCGATCTTGTCCGAGATTATCGAGATGATCGCGTGTAAATGTAATCGAACTAGAAAGTTTGATCAGAAACACCGCAATGATTTATACTGAAAAAATTATATAACAGCAGCATTTTGTTGCCAAAAACATTTTACTTGCCATATCAACTACTTTCAGCAGTCGTTTAAATCTTAGATGTTACTGATTACATGTCGCGCTTGTGGGAAACGTTGCTGCGTCATCGGGGTCATTCCCCCGAAAAAAATGATCGACAATCCTCTCTCTTTTTTGCGACGCATCTGCGCGACTTTGGAGGAGGACGATCTCGTATCGCTCGCGATCGCGTTCAAACCGAAAAGGAGAAGTCTCCGAGTTTGTAAGGAGTTGCGCAAGACGCAATCGCTTCATGTGTCATTACGTAAAGGCGAAAACTGCAAGCCGGCACACGATGGTCACTGATGACGATCGTCAGTCGCCGCGGCTAAGAAGGAAAATCTTGCGTCGCGGAGATTCGCGCGCGCGTGTTTCGAACAAACGCTCCGCGCCGGGTACAACGACCGATGTCCCATCATGCGGGTGGCAGAATAACGTGAGATGGAAACCATGTGTCGTTTGTAATCCCGTTCGACGCGGGGGTTCCGCCTGATGACAGGTGCTCTCCATTCCGAAGCTCCAGAAGGAGCAACGCGGCCACACCGAAATAAACTTTCCCGGGTTATGTAAAGGCTCTCTGATGGCTCTCCGTCTTCATGGACTCCGCCGGTATAAAGATCGGCTGTGCCCCCAACGGTCCAAGAGTTGCTCGCGAACTTCACGCCGGCAACCATCGGAAGAGGCGGTCGACGCTCCACACACATGTGATGCTGCCTGTGGTGTCTATTTGTACTCGCTAACATTTTCGTCATTTGAACGCGTCGCATCACTTTGTTAAAGAAGCTTCGCTTTCTCAGGCGCGTGAGAAAAAGAACGTTTGATTGTAATAAAACGCGCGCGATCGTCGTCCGAACCGGCAACATGCGTGTCCTGGTAAGTGTGCTTCTTTGTTGACGATTTTCTCGTTCGAGCAAATTCATTTACAGAGAAAGCAAAATTTTTTCTTATATTGCAATTAAAATTTTTGTACTAACGTAATCCTGTATGTTCGCGATAAGATGATCAAAAGAAATAATATTATTAATATTGTCAATTAAAAGAGAATCGAATTTAGTTGCAGCTTAGTTTATGTTTTTTTTCTTCTTCTTAGCATATAAATTTACAGGAAAGAATAATAACGTGTATTTTTTTTCGTAATAGATGCATGAAAATAATATATGTGTAAAACTAGGTCGTGATTTTACAGTTTTTGCGGGAAGAGACTTTTGCATGTAGCACCGATAAAGTACAACACGCCACGACACTCTTACGAACTTTCTGTTTATCTAAAATGTGAGAGAACATGCATAGAAATAATATATTTATGTAAATACGTGCCATACGTTTCATCACGTTATCCGCGTCAGCCGAACATCAAGCTAATTAAGCATGTACCACTACATTTTACGTGTTAGCAAAATACATCAACTCGTACTATTATTTTGTCATTACTATTGCGCGCGTTTTATCTCTACTAATCAATCTATTTCAATGCAATAGTTTCTCGTTTAATTAATACAAGTGATTTTGGTTTACCACGTTTTAGTCGTCGTTAAATCATACATTCCAATGTAGGGAAAAAAAAAAAAATGTCAAAACGCAATAACTTTACATGAGAAAGAGAACACAAATATATTTTTCAATTTCCATATATATTTCCAAAATTAATTATAATGTATTACGTGTAGGTTTCAATTTCACTGTAACGGCATTTGTTTCCACTGTCTATTAATCTTCCCACGTCAAAATCGAAATCGGTTGCACGCACCTATTTATAAACAATCGCGCAATGATTTATAATGTTACATACGAGGATTTGTATACGAGAGCTACGCAACGCAACAAAAAAAACCACATTAATATAACGTATGTAATTTAATGCATTGTCAATCTCATATTGCATAATCTGTTAAATTACATAATCCTCTAAATTTGTAAAACTTGCATGACAACAACATTATCGCGCGCGCCGGGAATAATCGTCGTCGATTACGGCGCTCAAACGCGCCGTATGTGATTTGCATACATCTATATAATTTTCTAATTATCTATTATTGTCTACTTTCTCGCGTCTAGAAAGCACGAGTTAGTCTTGTTGGAGAAGCATCTGTTCGATATATATATATATATATATATATATATATATATATATATATTTGACGGCAATGTTCTATTTGTATTCTCACGCGTTTGACGCGCGATCGTTTGCATCGAACGAGTAAACGGCGAACGAGCACGAGAACAATCGGTCGGTCGATCGTTAGTCGAAGGCTTTGTGGGAAAAAAGCAACATTCGCAGGCAACGTAACGCGCGTCATTAACGCGAGATAATCTGCCCCTTACCGATCGCAAGTGAGTATATCTCGTGACCCACCTACCGCTACATTCATCTTGTCCTGACCTTTCGCGGGGAAAGGTATCTCCGACGGCTTTATGGGACAAACATGATGAGGATTTAAAGTATATAATGTATAGACGCGCGCGCCCGGTTCTGCTTTGCTTGTATGAGAAACTGTCTATCTCACACCGATGCTCTGTCTCGTCGAAGTGAAGAGGTGACATATGTCGCCCAGGATTGTCCTGATTGTTATTCCACATACAAACTGCTCATTAAAATAATTGCGAGATAAGAGAATCCGGACGTGTATCGCGTCTCTTTTTAATTACCTTTCGCGGCCTTCGCGAACCTCGAAGTCTATGAAAATAAATTTAGCGCGATCGTAAACGTTTGACGCTGAAAGTCAATGTATTATGTACCTTGTCAAACGATGAACCTCGTTGTCGCGAAGGACGACTAGTTTCCACATCATTAAATTCTGAAAACAATGTTGTGTATCCGTTATGCGGTCAGGATAACGTAATTAATTCGATGATAATGTGTTCGAGAGATCGAACTAATAACCAAGGAAAAATTACATTACGCATATGTTCAAAAAAAAATTTTTTTTTAATATCATTATTTGCTTTTTTAAATACGTAAATTTTAGAAGAACAAACGCGGTTTTATTCACAAGTAACTTATCTAATTGTTTGAGAAAATTGTTCATTATATACTTAAACGACTCGAAACTTGTCAAAAAAATTATTATGCAAAAAGTATAAACTCAGGTAAATAAATCATTAAAGAGATTTCGTTCGCGCAAGGAATTTTAATAAGATACGCGAGAAACACGTAAATTAATACACAACATGAATTATATAATTTTATTCGATATATGAGTCAACAGTTTGTGATATTTAATTAAAGTAATCGTACAAAGCAATTATCCGAGATAAATTAAAATAATTATCCGAGATAAGTTAATAAGTAATACTGAGCATAAATATAATAATTTGTTGGACAATCTCCGAGGACGTTCTCTACATATTTCGACTCAAATAATTACATGAGAGAGAGAGAGAGAGAGGAAGAGAAGAAAAAAGAAAGGAAAAAATAAAATTTTATTTTGCATGATTTATGTTTTTCTTTTTAGATATTAGCAGCTTTTGTCGGACTGGTTCGCGGTCAATACTTTCAGGAGCCGGAGAAACTTGTGAGCTATTCGCAGGATCTCGGCGACACACGCGGACACTATTCGTTTTCTTACGAAACCGAGGGCGGCATAGTTCAGAAGGAGACCGGTAAACGCAAATATGCCGGCACTGCCGACGAGACGCAGCTGATTCAGGGCTCGGTGCAGTACAACGCGCCCGACGGCACTCCCATCGCCGTGAGCTGGACCGCGGACGAGTTCGGCACCCAGGTGTCCGGCACCCACATTCCCACCCCGCCGCCGATTCCGCCGGCGATCCAGCGCGCTCTCGAATGGATCGCCAAGCAGCCGAGCACGCCGGAACCGATCGAGAAAGAGAATCCGACGCCGAACGCGGTTCCTCGCGACAATCGTCAGTACAGATTTTCCTCGAATAAACGAAACTGATACATCATCTGTAGCTCGCCATCAAGTAGCGTTTACCGAGAACGTTAGTTAGTTTTTAGCCAGCACCACTGCCCGTCTCCTTCCTACGTCGCTCTATATTATGTTATATTTAATAAATTTTGTATTTTTATAAAAATTCCTCAGATTTCTTAATGCCGATTTAACTTGAATACTTGTAAATTTTTCTTTTAGGAAGAGTTGCGCCGCTTTTACAGTAGAAAAGTGATATCGATTAAGAACAAGTGACTTTATTTTCTAGGAAGCGATCTGTTTGCCCATGCGCTTCGAATAATTTATACATGATCTCATAATTTTCACCGCAAAACGTTTCAAAATATACACAGATTTGTATTACAAGCCGTCGTTTGTGTCCTTTTACTTTCTCGTCGTTTGTCTCGTCTAGAAGTGAATTAATCAGACAAGAGAGTAACTTTCTTAAGCTACGCACACACATGTGTGTGTGTAAATAATGGCGCAAATAAGTAAGTATATGTTTGTGGGATTACTCAAGTGCGCATACACACACGTACTTTATTTTTAACCTTATGTTCTCGTACCTGCCGCTTCTCGAGATATTACGAGCTTTGTTAAACACGCACGTTTCACGCAAATGTGTGATTTGCAACTGTAAGAATATACGATGCTATTTTTAGTGTTCAACGTAACTGGGAGAAGCTGCAATTTGGGTTGCAGTTTTTTAGACATGCGCATTATCATAATTCGGTTATGCAAATTTTGTCCTTGCCAATATCATTTATTCGTCTGACGAAGAATGACATTATTTTTTTAAAAGTAAAAGTCTTATCTTAAGACTTTTTTAATCTATAATTAAATTTGAAATTTTTAGTTTATATTAATATTTCAAGGTTCGAATTAATATTCAGAAATCGATATTCAAAATAGACGATATTTTTTGTAAAATATCGATGTTGCGACGTTTCTTTCTTTTTTCTTTTTTTTTCTTTGTAGAATACAATCTTCGTTCTTTATTGGAAAAGTTGTTAAGAAAGAGCAACTCAGCGAAAAGAAATTTGCTCATCGCACACTTACAACTTTCCGCAACTTTATGGCGCACGTCACTGCATCCCGTTAACGCTATCATTAAAAGTATCGTATAAACGGACGTTAACGTGAAAATTAACAGACCGAGTGTTGTCGTTAAACTATATCACTACTTTTCAACGTGAGGACCAATTCACAACACACAAACAATTTTGCATATCGATGAAATTTATTTACAGCACATCTTTATGTGAGTTTTTGTTCATACATGTGTATAAAAAAATATAAAATTTCTGTGAGCATAAATACAAAAGTTGAATCGCGAAGTGATTCGAGATTACTGCGGATTTCCGCCGGGATCGAATACCTGGCGATGCGCGATCGATGTTTCAGGCTTCGCTCTCGTCTTCCCGAGACTCGTCTTCGAGAGATTAGCCGGTTCCTCAATCTTTCTTATTTCGTTAATTCCGTTTTTTTTCTTGCGGTTCCTCGTTTTCCTCGGGATGTTCGGCGATGTATTGAAGAGCTTTCAGGATTTGTGGCGGCACGGCCGGCGTGGTGGGCAGATGAGCGCCTTCCGGTTGGAATCCGTTCTCGTTGGCCACATACGAGACGTGATAGGTCTGACCGTCGGCGCCGGTGTAGCTGAAGCTGCCTCGCGCTTCAATAGCTTCCTGGTCGGTGCCCGCGTTGTTGAGATGGCCCTCTTCTTCAGCCTGAATGCCGTTGCCGGTCTTGTAGCTGTAGTTGTAGGTGCCGTCTGGATTCGGTCCGTCCAACGCCTGCTTGACTATGGGAATTGGGGTGGTATTGGGGTCGGCGGGAGCGGCTGCGGCTACTGCCACGAGGGCGCACAGAACGATCGTCTTAAAAAAGAATGATAAAGTTCGATTAAGTAATATGTAATTGCATTACGATTAGAGAGAGAAAAATAGAAAGATATATATAATCTATATTGTAGATAGATAAATAGTGAGGAAAAGTAATGGCAAAAGACTTATGAATAAGAAAACATTTCTAAATTAGTCAATCAAAATAATACAACAAGATCAAATCGGAACAACAAAATATCGAAATGACAATCGCGACGAGAGTTATTGATAATTATTTTGCGTGTACGAATTTTTGTTATCATCTTCGATTTTTATTCTTTTAAGTGAAGATATTTTTATGTACATATATATGTGCGCTATGCGAGAAGAATAGACGTGTAATCTATTTACAGAAGCACAAAATTTACGGCAGATCACAGATCATTTCACGCATGTACGAACATCTCGCGTCATTATATGTTGCGTAATATCTCTTACATTTCGCACAAAAGCACGAAACTCACCGAAAGATGCATGTTGAAAAATTGTATTATTTTTCCTAGTTGGTGCTCGGAAGCTTCTCACTGCACTGACTTGCCATCTCGGGCGCGTCTTCCGCTTTATATATCCTCCACCCGAAGATTCGGAGACCGTTTTACCAAAAGGTAATACCTTATTTAACCCCCCTCCACATTCTTTGAGACCCCATGGTCCATCCTCCCACTCCGACGAGCCGTACATCCGAATTTTGCGGATGAGCTGACCGCGCGCGCACACGCGTCCAATACGTGGTCTTCTCGCGAGGAGGACTTGAAACCTGAGGTCATGCGTCTACAACACCGCGAAGGATCGGCATCTGAATCTTGGCAAAAAGATAGGACTCGCTCATTCGCGGGATCTGATAGGACAGCATTAAATCGCTGCGAGAAAAAAAAAGTAAGGTGTATTTTACGCGACTCGCGTTATTTCTGACAATTACAATTATTACTGCCCAATTTCCTGAAAGCGATAATTAGATTCGATACAAGCCCTGTACAAAAGTTTGCACATTTCTACGTGACTTACATACGTGTATGATGTGTTCGTTGTGTGTGTGTAATATTTAAATATTACAACTATCTTGAAAAGTGTATATTTTAAAGGATGATAAATTCCAGTGGAATATTTTTAAAAATCAAACTCTTTCATTCGGTAATTTTATGGACATTTTTTTGTCACTTGTTTATTTCGGGTTTTTAGTCCAGTGTTTTATCGAGAGTTTTAGTTGGGCTCAGACAAAATTATGCATTTATGCAAGAAAACATAAAGTTTGTGTATATTTATTTTGTGTTCTGCATTAATAAGCACTTTCGGAAGTTTTTTTTAAATAAATGTTGCAAAATCTTAAACGTGAAATCTTAGAGTCATCCGATATTTTGTTATCAAACAGTCAATTAAATATTATAACTATTATTTCTACAGAGAAATTTTCTGTCCGAAAAAAAGACTCTCCCTTCTGTATTGTAAATGAGTCCTTAAAAAAAAAAGAAGAATATTGCAACTGCTAAAAGCAGGATGAAGTCACGAATGAATATTTTCACGTTCGAAAAGATGCAATCGACAAGATGACAAAACGCGTCATTGGAATATAAAGGTAAATGTCTGTGTTAAAAAAAAAAAGACATTTCGTGGTCGCATCAAAGAAGAAAATTATTCATGATGTGTTAAAAACAACGCGCGTAAGATATCGACTTTGATGCAATTTTTATCGCATAATTAATTTTGGTCACTAGGTCGTCACTAGGTCGTATCTTTCATATATTCTTGAAAATATTATTTACTGAAAAATTTTGCAATTCCAAAGAACGTTCTCTTCGGTATTTTTATCCTATACAAATCGTCTTCTCTTGTCGCGTGCAAACGCGATGCCGTTAATTTTCTTACTCATCATCTTACTTTCTTCATGAATCGGTGCAAGTGAAAGAACAATTATTAGATACGTTAAGCTCGTTATCACTGCGGCATTAATCGTTTTCACGGATGAAACTCGCTGCTTACAGATCATTTGTATCAAAACGGATGCATTATTACGCGCGTTTATTCTGGCAGCCAAATTCATGGCCGAATAGCTCGCAAAATAAGTCATTGTAGCGGGAGGTGAAATGTCAAATGCAAATGGCATCTATTCATATACATGCAGCACACATATAACATACATTTTGATCGCAATGACACAATTTTAAATACGAAAAAGATATATACTTTTTCACGCTTAATGTTTTCTTTACACGAAAATCAATTTTGATATAATTATTTCTACAAAATTATCTAAGCGAGAAACAAATGGACGTAGCGATAATGATGAGAGGAAACGTAGAAGATCTTCGCTCACATTTAACAATGTGTGTAATTGCGCAACGAGATTGTCGAGAGAGAAATTATTTGAGAAGAATTCGCCGAAGTTATCTTTGAACACATATTGACACGCTCGAGAGATTTACAACACGCGTTACTACTGAGATGGTATCGTAAACTTGATAATATTATTTTCGATAATGGCAACTTTCGATTTTGAGGTCGCGGCACCACCGCCGCATAACTTTTAACTCACGTGTGAACAAGCGTGTGTTCTTTGCGCGACAAATTATATTAATTAAGGATGCTGCACAGTACGTTTAATTTAAATAAGAATCGTGTAGTTGTCGTTGCGAAAAGATATGCAAAACTTGTATTAAAATTTACGAAGCCAAACATACATTAAAGCGTTGATTATCCAAATTAATTGGGAAAAAAATTCGTTCTAACCGGTTTTTTCTGATGATAATAGGTCTGGAAGAATCAAATTCTTAATTATGTCATAAATCGATTAGAAATTAAGCAATTTTTGAATGTAAATGGTTTTTACATGAGAGAATACATACCTAATAAGAAAAACGAAGAATTAAACGTTCTTAGATACTGCCAAATGATGAATTCCCTCCAACATAAATATTTGTACGGCATCTATTTCATTTTGATGTTTAAAATTTTTATTACCACTAAAATTGTATCAATTTTTTATTCAATTTAAGAGCTCTTTTCTTGAATTAATGGATCATGAATCAAGGGAGCCTGATATAGGTGTTAGATCTTTGCTTTTGATAAGACCTAATTGTGCATTGCGCAATCTATTTAAGCTGATTGGAGGTCCCGATTCAGTTCGCTTTTCAATATCGACAAACTCGACTTGAAAGAGACCGGCTCGGAAAAATCGGACGTGTGAATTCAAACTCGGAACCTCCACACTCGCAGCTCTCGCACTCAGGCCGCGAGACCACTTGGGCCGGTCTCTTCCAACATTATATTATTTTGCTATTAGAAGCACTTTTACTTTTTTTAAACGTTCAATAATGTTCAACTTATTTTCCCAATTTCATCACTGTTCTTTTACTTTTAACACTCATTGTATGAATGAAATCTATACGTATGAACGTTTTAAATTCAAACAAGATATACCAAATTCAGGAATTTAAAGCAGGTAGGATATATGTTCCAAAGCGTAAACATTGTGAAATGCGTAATTTAAATACGTATAAATTACGTGACTTATTCTATATTCAAATAATCGGTCATTCGGATTATCGAAATTCAGATAATCGACGTTTCGGATAATTGACGCTCTAATGTCTACATCTACATTTAAGATAATATTTAGATTAATAAACGTTGTCCAATATCATATCTCGCGCGCATTTCAATTCGGTAGTTATACATCGCGTTATTACTTATGTTAATGTGTCGCGCACGACGCCAATAAATATTTATCATTCGACCACACGAGCCACGTGTGTGTGTGTGTGTGTGCGTCATCGAAAATTTTTATGATCATGTAATTCCCAAGTTCGACACTTATTCCACCATTATTCGTTGAATAGCCGAAGGTCAGGATCTGCCGCGAGGATCGTGATTTTAAACACGGATGATGGTCATTCCGTAATAAATTTCGCTAAATCTCTCCGGCCGTCTTTTCTTCTCTCTTGTATTTAACAATGTGTTTCATAATAGAGTTACTTGTACACAAATGTCTAATTAATTTGCAATCATCCACGGCGTAGATTACAAGCGGCAGATGCCGGGTGAACAGCGATGTGTAATCACTTCGGCATGTGTGTGTGTGTGTTAAATCGGTATTTCCCAAATTTTTAATTATACGCGCATAAATAATAAAATTTACTTGTCGGGAGATTTAAAGGGAGATAAAGAACTTGTAGATTTCCTTCTTTAATGAATATGTATATACTTATATATGTATTCTTGATAAGTTGCTGGTTACATTACTAATTAATACTTATTTATATCGTTATCAGAACTTTAAATTTACTACTATGTAGGCCAATTAATTGTGATCGGCCGATGTTTACTTTAAAGAGCCCATTTACTTTATCGCAAATGGAATGAGATACTCTATAATGTGTATTGCTAAGATAATCCCGCTATAACCTACATACTACACGCAAGCATTTTTACTTTCACGCGGCAGATGAGCCAAACTCAACTTGCGTTGTTGCTTCAACGAAATGTTACGCAGTCGGTGATTAAAGAGTCGCGGGACGACAGGTTATGACAATTCATCATCTGTGCTTTGCAGCGAATAGACATGTATCCAGCGTAAATGCGTGTTCACCGGATACGCGTAAAAATCGCAATGAAAAATGACACTTCACAAAAATTACCGATGCGCGAGGAACACACAAAGCCCGTGTTTGTGTGAAGCCGCAAAAGCCAGTCGAATCGCCAGGTGTAATCGTCTCCCGTTATCCAAATATTCTGACGTAATATCTGTCCGATGCAAGCCCGCGCATATATATATACATATATATTTTGTGAAATTCATTCTTTACACCGTTAACAATGAAATATGAAACAATGAATGAAAATGTTTTTAGATCAGGATTTTAAAGAACTTTTTTTTTCCCCCCCGATAAATAAATGTGTGATAAAAACTTAATAAATAAAATATATAATTCTAGACATCTAATTCTACAAATAAAATATTTAGAGATTTTTTACAAAAATTCTACTTTTTTCGCAATGCAAGTATAAGAAATGGCAATCGCGATAGTCAACCTTTAAAAATACTTTCTGTATTCTATTTCTTTGAAATATTTTATTTTAACACATATATAAATTTACAATGTTTATAGAAATTATTTTGCAAATATTTAAACAAATTAAACTGATGTCTTTTATTTGTGGCGCGATCTGTAGTGTCTTCCATTCACTTTCTGAATGTTTTTACACGCGATCCGTCATTAATAGTCAGTCGATCATATTACAAACATTAATTTTAATTTAATTAATATCAGAGAATTACTTGTTACATATCTAATTCCTCATGAGAATCATCTCTGAAAGATCTGTCAAAAGTAATTACATACGTAGCTTATCATGCTTTATTATATTTATTTCATTCAAGATGTAAGGCCCAACACAGAGAGAAAACATCTGTTGGGCCCAATTCTGCCTTATCGACGGCATGAGGAAAATGGTGAGAAATTCTACATGAAGTCAGCTAGAGGACTCAAAGTGATATGTCTTGCAATAATTTTGCGTTGGCTTGTGACAAAGAAAATAATTCGAGCGTATAAATTACTGAGAATTAATAAATGCGCTTTTACAATATATTGACTCTGCAATTGATATTTATATAAAGCAAATGATGAAAATATAATAAAAATAGATAGTCTTTTTCATTTCACGTCTTTTAACACATGCGCAACTTACTAAGATACACTTTAGGCTGAAAATGTCAAAGTTACAAGAAAAACGATAAACGACGTTTATTTTTATAGGCAAAATTTTTTTCAGAGTATAAAATATCACGTCGTTTAGAAAAAATCTCTATTTAATCAATAAAACACGTAAGTGTGAACGCGATTCGTTCTAGCAAGTGTATTTTTTAGCGCGTCGTCAAAGAGCAAGCATTCACTTTTATTATCAATTAATCAAACTCGTGTTTCGCGAATTAGCCCCGTCAAAGACTTTTCGTGCGTATCTTCTCTTTTATTTCTACTAAAAGAAGGGATTTAGACGGTTGTCGGCCGAAAGGATGCACACATGAGAGTCCTTTGACTTCTCTTTTTTTTTTTTTTTTACCATCGCCGAGAGATTAACGACGGCCGCAATTGTGTACGCATTAGAAATTGAAACTTTCGAGAAGAAAACTCCATTTAGCAAACCAAGTCACACCTAACGACAGTAATTCTTTAAAATAAAAGCTACACTCGCGTTCTCTGCATATTGTAACGCACACTCGGTCTTTGTAAATTTTACACGTTACGAGAGCGCTTTATATAAATCGGTACATATTTGATGTTTATAGAGAGAAACAATGGTTTATTCCTGTCGCGCGGTCGGGATCAATGATTAATGAACTTGCGTATTCGGTTGGCGTTGTGTCCCCGTCAAGGTTTCGCGGATTTGTTACACGTTAGCTGAGTTTATAACGCGCAAAGTAAAAACGAAAAATTTCACACAACGAGATTATCGGGTCAATGGGACGCGAAGACGCGCGTCGTATTAAAGTGGTCAACTTTTTCACGCTGCTTTTGCTCTGACACTGAGAAAAATTTACTTGTCGACTTTGTATTTTTCTCCCAAACACACGAAAAGGATAATCTTTTGTTGCCGACGTTGTGTTTGGTCTGACGATATTTCTCTTGTTAGCATTTCGCAACGCAATTATATTAGCGCGCGTATTGGGAAATAAAAATTTATTGTCGGATACAAATCACGTTTACAAGAAAAATAAATGTTGTCACATATGTAGAGATTGTGAACTAAGGATTTTGTGTGAATATTTGAATTGAATTTTATTCGAATTCCCATGTGTATTAATTCTCACGTTAAAAAAAAAAATATATTTGCACGTACATTCGATTCGTTATCGACTCTAGAGATTTAGCTGAGAAATAAATGTGTTCGTAAATACGATATTTCCGCGCGCACATCGTGCAACAATTTGTCATTACACTTGAAGAGAACCTTGTGGCGCGTATTGAGAAATATTATTGTTGGACAACTACTATTTATAATAAAAATAAACGTATTCATAAATATCGTGTTTCCGCGCGAGCATCATGTAATAGTTCATTATTCCGAATGATAAATTAGAGTTGAAGAACCTTGTACGCGCGCGCGCGCGAAAAATGTCGAGGTTACAGTAATTTCCAAGTTTGAGTTTTATACTGTATATCCACTAGTCATCGGTAACTTAGAATTACTATGCCTTGACATTTATTTATTAAGATTTTCTAAAGTCAGACACGCGTTATGAGCGGTGTAATAACTCGTAAAAATTATTAAACTAGATAATGAATCGATTCTACAAATTGCGACGTCGAAATTATAGGTCGGTGTGATTTTATAATCTTGTATTCGAATGTGTTTGCACGTCAAACACATATCGTGCGGGTACATAATTTTCTTAATTATTAGAGAGATATGTTCCGATGCTCCGATTCAATTAGCATTTAGTGTGCTAATTGAGGAACCACCGCGGTAACCTCTGCATTGACAATATTTAAACATAAACATCGCTCGCGCGCCGACGATAAATGTGTCTCGGCTGTACCAGCGCGTGCTCCTCTTTCGATTGAAATTTCAATCTTCTCAAAAATCACGCTCCGTTCATTGAAACACACACGTGAAAGCACGTGTGTTACTCGTGACTCGAAAAAAAAACGTCGGTGATAATCACAAATAAATTCGGTCAATGAATTGTTGCGATTACATACGCAAGTAATATTTAAACTATTATTAATAATAGTAATATTTAAACTATTATATTAATAATATTTAAAACAATTAATATCGCGTGCTATTTATAGTGACAAGGTGTGCGGATGATACAGTCGCGGGATGAAATAGCGGGAGAGCATTGTCGTAAATTGACGCTACTGAACGCGCTGATACAAACATTCACAGTATTTTTAGTTGCACACTTATATATATATATGATCACTGATATAAAAATCTACACGTTCTCGGAAATCTATCGGATTCGTCGAAGGAGATTCGCCGCGAGTGTGAAAATCTTGAAGAAAATTTATTTACCGTATTCCGCACATATATGCGCGATTCGAAACAGAATTACTTTGTCTAAGAATATTCTCGAAAGTAGATTTTCGCAATTCTGGATGAGAAATAGCGCGCTGGGTGAGCAATCTCCTGGGAACGTAGCACGTGCTAATCCAAAACGCGCGACACAATCCTCGCGTGGCACGTATCCTTGCGGATATACACAAAAGCGTGTGATTTAAATAAGATAAATGCTCGCATCTTACGGAAGGACGTGCCGCGGGTATAAAAATCAGAATTACGACATCGGCATTAGCCAGAGTCCGACATCCGTTGCATTCAGGAGCTTCGCTTTTATATACGTATATACTATATATATGTAATATCGTATTCGAGAACAAAATACGTAGCCCCGCGGCGCGGGCGGCGTATTCCCCGCGTGTCGAAATAAAAGACAAAATACTCGCGAATTAATAAATAGATTTATAACAAAATCTCTCTCGCGCATCGATCTTTCTTCCCCTTACGGCGATCTTTCTACATGCATTTGCATTAATAGAGACGTAAAATACGACGCTGTGTTAATTAAACGAGCGTCGCGCATTTACGAACAGCTCAGAAGTAAAGGCGGGGTCCTTGAAATTAATTTATTCCTAAGGTATTTTCCATATTCAACGTGTACCTGTGGTTGGAACGATTAAATCACTAGTTCGTCGGCGATGCGGCGGCGCTTCTCAAGGAATACCGCGGATAATAGGACGAAATTGCGCGGCGAGAAGACGCGCTCGCTCGCCTGCTTCTCTATCTCTCTCCGTCTACGTCCACCTCT
Source organism: Pseudomyrmex flavicornis (assembly GCA_014825475.1). Classification (NCBI taxonomy): domain Eukaryota; kingdom Metazoa; phylum Arthropoda; class Insecta; order Hymenoptera; family Formicidae; genus Pseudomyrmex; species Pseudomyrmex flavicornis. The sequence continues at coordinate 54,802 of QVNW01000270.1, forward strand.
TTTTCTTTGTCGTTAAATTGAAAATATTTTTCGCTCAAGACAAGCCTTCTCAATCTCGGACTGGCGTCTTTTCTCTCGTAAATCACTCTCTGCCCTAGGGGCGTATTTTAAGGAATCTACGTCTTCCGCACGGATGCGGAAATGCGGTATTTTCCTCACTCACTTCGCGGCGAGTGTGTGTGTGTGTGTGTGTGTGTGTATGTTATTATAGCAAATACGCTTACTTATATAAACATTTGCATTATAATTCGCTATTTATTGAGTTCTTAAAAATACTTTTATACGTAAATTGGTAAACAAAATTTATTGAGAAAGAAAAAGTGTATTTTTTTAAGAGCTAATTAAACACTCAATAGCAACTGAGGACAAATTACGGGTTGTGTTATTTAATAGCAAATTATAAATTTAATTCAAACATTTTCCGGATGTTAATTTGCGTCTTTGCAGACATTTTTCGCGAATACTCATTTTTCGAATATTAAAGAACTCCTCCGGTGTAATGTAAAGATATCATCTTGGGAGTCGGGAGAGCCTGGCTGAGACGATATCGCTCCTCACTTTCCGGACGAGGGCACTTCACTTTTTTTAAAGGTCTTATTTGAATTTAGTTTATTAAGTGCATTTATACCTACTCGTTTTTTTCATGATCACGGAAACGTTAGGTTTTTCTTCAAATCTTTCTCAAATTTCATTTCTTTCTCTATTGTATCGACTGATCGAAGTCGTATACATCTCTCTACAATCTTCGTATAGTAGGTGCTTTGGTAATATCCACGCGGGGAATCTGCATACGAGTATCGCAATCGGCGGATGCAACGATTGGCTGCACTGTGTCCGATCGCCGACTCACAAATCTCTTTCTTTCTTTCTCTTTCTCTCTTACCGCGAGGTCACGTCCCCAAATTATGACTTGTAACAGATAATCACTAATATGCTTAATAACTGATGAGGAATTAAACGATTGCGAAATTACATTTGCACTATAGTGTGAACTCTGTCGATTCCTGTCGACGAATCGTCGAGTATCAATTAAACGCGCGAAAATATCTGCATGTGAATCCAAAGTCCAGGCGGCAGATGTAATAAGAATAGAAATGTCAAAGAATCTCGAAGCTCGCGACCTTAATACGTTCGAATACATTTCATACGGGACCCAAATTACTAGTTTTGTAAATTGTTACTATTAAATAATCTTGTACAAATTCTTTGTGAAAGAGTGATGGTAAATTTCGCCCATTTTTTGGACCTTGAATTTCAAACTTTTTCATAGTACAAATAGTACTATTAGATGAAACATTAATCCCAGTAAAGATTCAAGATGCAAGAGCGCAGAGATACAAGGGGGAGGTGAAAGTGATGATTTCCAGTCAGGGTGTATTGCATAAGGAAGATGTATTGCGTTGCTGAAGTTCATGTAATATTGAGAGTATATTTTGTATCATCTATGATCCATTCGACATATCCAATATTGGACATATCCAATATTTCATTTTGGTTAATCAAATTTTAACACTTTGCTAGAATTGGCAATTAGAAACAAGAAGAAGATCGATATATCGATATGCGATATATATCGATATGCGATATATATCGATATGCGATATATATCGATATGCGATATATATCGATA